>VXAV01006656.1:295910-310192 GCA_013399715.1 Alectura lathami | reverse complement strand
CACAGCCTACTTGGGAAGCCTCGTTGGCTGCTGGGAATGAAGGCTGCCAGTAGCTGCCCATCTGCAGATATATCGCAGCTAGCATCATTGTAAATCTTGCAGTTTTGAACAAGCACATTCACAGAGGCTGAAGAAAGAAAGGAACAGTGATTAAAGCACTCTGGTTCAACAGAGAATAAAGCAAGATTCAAACCTGTTGTAGGAGTCAGGACAGTACATAAAAAAAGGCATTCAAGACATTTAGCTTCCTCCAAATGTTTATGAAGTGTTACTATCCTGATTAGTGTAAAATTTGCTCCAAAATGGAGATAAGGCACCACAGTGAGCCTGGGGAATGAAACCTACTCACCTCCTGGAGCCTTCAGCCAAGAAACAGCAGTGATTGCATTTTATCAATCCCTTCCTTTCTTGAGTATAACACCATCCTTTGCAGAGGACAGCACAGTTTAAACAAGCCCCAAATTGTGACTCTGACAAACTCCAGCAGTGGTATCATTAGAAACAGTACACTTTAATTCATTTCCCCTTCTCACGTGGAGCCCCCAAGTTCCACCTCCCCTTACCTCCAATAAACACAAGGTAAATGAAAAATTCCTCCCTCTAGATACAAACATTCCTTTCTGACAGATGATATTTACACCCATCTTGGGCAAACAAAGCAAGAAAGGGCAGAGACTTCCTTAACCAGTCCACCTTTTAGTTACACCAGTATGAGACACCCATGCCATCAGTGAAGCAGTGGTTAAGCAGACAAGGTAGTGAGCAGCATTGCAGAAAACTGAAGTTTTACTTCAATTTTTGCCAGCGAGCTGCTGAGTGACCTTGTACAGACTTTTTCACCCTCCGTGCCTTCTTTACGCAGCCTGTAAGGTCTTTGGGCTACTGAATCTTACTGCACATCTGTGCCATTCCTCACGTAACGAGGTTCCGTGGCATCTGGTATCATCTCTTCACCAGCAGTTCAAAGGTGGCTTGATAAGACAAGGCTGGAGTTATGATGTTCACTCCCTCACTTAACCTGTAGTTTTCAACTACAGCTGCTGTAATTATTCCAGGAGACATGGAGCTGAAACTGCCACTTGCAGCAGCAGGAAACGAAATCATCACGGGGAGGGAGCCAGGACTGATCCCTCTTTCCAGGGCTGCTGATTTAAAGTACTTGCTGAACCTAATCTATTTTTTTTTTTTTTCCTGAACTTGAAGACATTCTTTCCTGAGAACTGCTCTACCCTATGGAGGAGTATCAACTTTTACTGTTCCATTTAAGAAATTCTGATTAAAAACAGATGAGGATAAGAAATGGACTATTTAATTACATTCTGTACATAACCACCTACATCTGTACTCTAAATTTACTCAGCCTTTTTTTTCCCTAGTTTCAGAGCTGCTAAAAACAGTAATTTCCAGCCTAGTATAAACAGAAAGGTGCTGAACAGAAAAAGGTAAATAATTTAGTCACTGCCAGTGCTGAAATAACCTAAAATACACATGGTCCTTCAAAGAACAGACAGTCCAAAAGATGACAAAATTCTTGAGTGCTTAGTCTAAGCTAGTTAAACAGAAAGAACACAATGAAAATTAAGGACTGTACCACCTCATTTCAAAAAGACAAAATCTGCCTTTTTTCCCCCCCCATAGGCTTCACTGAAATACTCCATTATCAGAAGAGAAGATGGGCATCAACATGAGCTACAGTAGATACCCAATGAACTAGCTACAGGATACATGACAGAATGTTGCACTGCTGTAATCCCCATCAAATTGGGAGGACTCTGCAGAGTTCTTCTGTGACTCATTTCAAATCCAGTGCTATTTATCATCTTTTTCAATCAGTTAGGCACAGGAAGCGTAGCAGGTTGATGAATTCTTTGATAAAGTTGGGTAACTTCCTTAACAGAACATGATCAGACCAGAAATGGAGAACTAAACCATACAGAAGCACAAAAAGAACAACGCGAGAATTCTGGAGTGTGTTAATATTTTGAAAATTCTGCTTTATCTAGCAGCTCGTCAGCTGGAAACAGAGGATCCACTTCGGTGATCATAGCAATGACTAAGCCACCCACCTGGCATGGCAGTGAGAGAGATGGCAATCCTAAGCTGCGCTGGGGGAGCATGCTCACCACCGAAATTTCAGTGCTAACACACAAGCTTGTGCTGAGAGCGCACGCAGGATACTAAGCACAGTTTTAGTCAGCCATGCTCAAGAAAGATTGAAACCCTAAATGGTAACAACAAACAGTTATAAGGATAACTGGGGAAAATGCAACATTTATTTTATGGATTAAAAAAAAAAAAAATGACTGAGAGGAAATAGGATAGCATTTACAAAAAAAAAATACAAAAATGTAAGTGCCAGAGAACACTAGTTGTAATTATCTTCGCAACTAACGTTGACAGGTAAATGGTTAAAAGCAACCATTAAGTTTAGAAATTAGATTTATTTATTTTAAAATCAGAATTGTAAGATTCTAGAATAGTTTTTCAAAAACTGTGGAAGGGGTAAAGAATTTCACTAAATTTAAGACAGAATGAGAGGAATTATAGGATGAGTTTGCCTAAGACAGAAGGGAACTAGACTCAGCGGCTATGAGGGTCCTTTCTCCCCTATTTCTTTGAGGTTCTGCCGTAATCTGCCGTGACCTAAAAATTACCATTCACCAGTAGTCTATTTATCATATAGCACATGTTCACTTATTTTCACCCAGATTTTTTTTTTCTTCCTCCCCTCCTTCAGCAGAGCACATAGAACAGAGGCTTTTGGTGAACTCTTCACAAAGATGTCCGACATGACTGCGTGTCTTGTTCTTGTTAAGGTTTAATGCATATGCTGAATGGCTCTTAGCTAAACAGATTGCGAGCTCCCCTGCCAGAAACGAACTATCTTTCCCCCTTGATGTGTGCCTGGAACATAAAACCTCACAGATGCAAGTCACACTGAACAAGAAGAGTGCCCTTTATTTCAGTCTTTCAAGATCTGATTTATGCTGGCATCGTGGTTCTTTGCTCTTCCCTCACTTGCAAACAATGAGGGACTCAGGTAGCACGGACACCTAGAACCAGAGCCTACTCTGCCACTAGAACAAGTCCAAATTTGAGAGGTAGAGATCTCAGCAAGATTTCATCAAGGGACACCATCTAAGAAATTCTTAAGTTATGAAGTTGATCAAGATGTCTATGCATTCAGGTGTTTGATTTCTTTGAGCCTGAGGCCCAATCTATTAAAATGAAGCCAAGCCAGAAGATTTTAGGGGGAAAACTGCTATTTTTAGAAAACCATTTGCAACAAGGCCACCCTTTCATCTCTTGTTTTCTTGTGTTGTTAATGCATCCACTGAGCTGACAGAACAGATCAAAAGAAACATCAGAGAACAAATTAATTAAGCTTTTGTGCCAACATAGAATGCTCACACCTAGAGCGTAATCCCTCTTGAAGCTGCGGAAGGCATGGAAAGTCTGGCAGGAACAGTGCTCTTTGCCAGAGATAACCCAGGATACAGTGCTGGGTACAGGCTTCCCGTTCCCTCCTCACAACCCTTAAGGATGTTTTCTTAACAGCTTTTTTTCTTCTTCTAAGTTGTTCTGCATCACACCATAAATCAGTAAGTAGCACCCAAATCACCTTCCTCAAGTTCCAGACAGTGCTACAACGAAAAAAAGATCCTGACTTGTGACTAAATGCAGAAGATCTAGATCAGTTCAGCCACAGTGTTTTGAAATTGAAGTAACGAGCAGTGAGTAGCATGAGAGAAACTATATTGAAAAGATACAAACAGGAGACAAAGCCTTCAGATATTCTACTTGTGGAGAGGTAATATTCTACAGTGGTTGCTGACTCAATACTTACCTGTTAGCTGTGGGCAATTTTAAGGATCTGAGGGAGTGACAGCAACAGCACCTACTAGAAGAATTTGAAATGAAGGACTAGAGACAGCTTTGGCTCTGCTGCCAAGAAACTCCCCAGCCCAATGCCGATATTACTGACAGTTACAGTTGAAGGCTGGGTTGTGTTCATTTCAGCATTATTAAAAGCAAAAGTGGCAACGGGAGAGAAGAAATCTGAAGCCATCTTTCTGCGTTTTGTAATTAATAGAGAACGATAGGCTGGAGGCCGAAATCCCCCAGGTCCCTCCAGAGCTGTTTCCCCAGAACCGGAGCTGACCTGCATTTCGCTGACTCGGTTTGGCGTCAGCGAGGTCCACAGCTGAGGCCTGCACGCACCCAGAGGTCAGGCCAGGCCTCCAAGGGTGCTGAGATCGCAGGGCTGTGCTAAACACGCTGCTGTCACTTCATGTTTCATAAAAAACATCCCATTTCCTAACTGCTCTCTCTTTGTTTAATTGTAACAGGAAGAAGAGCTGCTCTGAGATGGAGGTTGGCCACAGAGCCATTTCTCTGATGGGAAGTGGAGCTGGCAGGCGATCTCAATTTTCAGCTGCATTATTTCATCTGCCTGAACTCCCAAACCACTTGTGGCTCAAGTCAGTCCCAGGAAGTGCAATAGCACCCTCTTTGTAAGCAGACACTCCCACATGACCATCTCTGATTTACAGAAAATGACAGAAAAAAAGGAGCTATTGAGGTCAAATGCTTTCCTCGGAAAGCTGTTTGTATCCAGGATCACGAACAGTCTGAAAAAATTCCTCCCATCCACCGCTGCACTTAGCTTTGCAATATCTCACAAATTTGTACACCTGTACCAACATTTTACTAAGTGCTATACAAGTGGAACATTGAGATAAGGCCTCTGTGAAGAGACATGCTTATTATCTAAAGCTGGGCCTGGCGTTTAAAAACGCAGATCATCAGCAGTGCTACTGAGCATCAAGTTATGAAGGGGAAGCATCAGTAGCCCTGGGCTATGTTAATATCTTTCTGGCTTGGCAAACTTGCAGCTTCCTTTGTTCTGTGCCTGTGGATACTTGGTAAATGCCTGCTTTAGGATGAACCCAGCTGTCCCACTAATAGACTGTGGCAAAGGGAGACACAGCTAACAACCTAGAAAAAAAGCCAAAGTTGGGTTCAGCATGTAAAAACAAAAAAGCAGAGTAAAACCAAACATTTCCAAATGGTAATAAATGAAGATGGACAACCAAGTACTATAAAGCACAAAATGTGGAGCCAGAAGGGCCAGGGACAGATTTGTAACAGGAATCCTGCCTGCAAGAAGGGCACAATGACAACTGAAGTCTTAGCCCAACAGTCAGCTATTTGGAAGTGATTTCAAAATGGAAGCGTCCTGGTAGGGGAGAGGGAGAAGACTGAAATATTGATGACTTAAACTGCAGATGGTCCTTATTTTCTACAGAATTCCACATTATAAACATCTTGGGCACTTTTTCCTCCTCCTCCAAAAAAACAAAACAGCAGCCTGCTCCTTAGCAGCCAGATGAGACCAGAAAAGCTATCAGCAGCTGTATCGCTCTTCAAATACTTCACAAGCTTACAGAGAAGTCTCCAAGAATCTAAGTGAGCAGCAGGATTCCTCCCTGTCTGGTCTCAGCTTTATTCTTTTCCCGACTCTCATTAGACCATGATAAGTGTTGCCATCACGTGGTAAAACTTTGCCCTGTACATTGATCCTTGGCCTAAAGCCTTACACTAGTACTACAAAATTTGGACTTAACAGGACGTGTCATAGCACTGGCATGTTTGAGTTCAGTGAAATATTCTGCTTTCAAGATGACACTGCACGCTCCTTCCCACAAGACAGAATGCTTTTCAGACAAAATAATGCAACTTTCCCCTTTGCAATATCAAGGGTCATCTTCTAAAAACAGGGCTTTTATTTCCCACCAGGCTATAAACATCATACCACAATATTCTGGTTAAAAAAAAAAAAAAAAAAGAAAGAACATGAGACAGATGCCAGATACTTTGTCTGTAGGAATGATACAGTAAGAAACAGCTTTTTGTATTGGGATGGGCTACTGCTGGCCTTTTCCTAGGTAGGTATGATGACTTCCTGAGCTCTGAGAGATAAATGGACCCCTCTTTCAATTCTCCACATTTCTGCTGCTACAGTCACGTATGGGCTCCTTTGGTGTTTTGTTTGTTTGTATTTTTGTTGGAAACAAAAAACAGGACAGTATCCTGCATAGACAAGACTTGTTGGATATGTAACTTTTGGAAATGCAGAACAGACAGGACTTGGACTGAGGGGTTTTCTACTTGGCTCATTTCAATGACTATCTGTGGAAGCAGGGGGCTTTCTGCAAGTAGAATCCCTGTTCCCTCTAAAAAAGGAATCAAGTAATAAACTTCAAACATGCAAGAGGTGGCCTCGGTTAAAAACCACTGTGCAAACATTCCTGTTTTCCATCTTCTGTCTTCGTCCCAGGCTGCCACAAACATCCCTGCAGCTGCGCAACAAATTATATCAGGATTGCATTCTGGATTAAAAACAGCCTTTCTAGTCAAGTTAGTTCTAATCCCTCAAAAAGTCTTTCCTTGATCAGCTGACCACAAGCATCAAACATCCCTGCACCAGCATAATGAAGCCTCTTCCGGTGCAAGAGCTAGCTTATGCCATGTAAAATTATGGCCTAATTTAATAAAGGGAATAGAAGGAAAAACAAAACAAAAATAAAACAAAAGCCAACCAACCAATTAAAAGCCACAAACCAGTAACATTGCTTATTCTTGACCCAGAAGTGGCGTCCACCTGAGATCTGGGGCAAATCACTGTTTCTGCAAATGGCTACAAGCTACATCTACTTCCCTCATCTTGCAAAATGGTGGTAAGAAACAGACCAGGACTCTGATTACCAAAACACATTAACCCACAGTAATGTCAATAACATGGAGCATCCAGACACAATTTATTAGCAGGTTCTAATGCATAGGTATTAAGCCAGTATGCCAGTCATCCCTCTAGAAACCTGTTGGTAAAAGAACGAGGGGATTGGATACAGATTTTCTTTCTACAAGTATTATGTATGTAATCTTACGAGAATAGAGCCCCACTTACACAAGGATTTGCCGACAGCAAGAATACACAAGCTAGACAAAGCAGTAGCAGCTCTGAATGCATTTTGTCAACTTTCAACTTTCCCAAAAGGCTAAGCATTCCACAGTTCCCACTGCAACAAGACAATCAAGTAATCCAAGCCCTGAAGCATACAGCTACCTTCCGACGATCAGAGGGCTCACGTTGGTACAGACCTAAAAGACAGCACCGGTGTCATTTCCAGCTTACCATTGCTGATTTCTGGCAGGTCAAACTTTGTGAAGTCCCACCACTGCAGCCGGTAGGTTGTGTTGGCAATGTTGCTGGCCACAGCTGACTGTCCATCCCCAATCACCGCACCTACAGGAAAGGGAGAAATAATTGTCAGTTGAATCTCCAAAAGATCATCCAGAAAACAGCTGGAGTGACAAAACCACAAATAGCTTTTCAAAGTCCAACACAGAGCTCTAGATTCTTAAAGAAATCTTATTTACAGAAATGACATATCCTAAGTAAACCACAGAACACAGGAAATTAATAAGAAAGCACCTCCCCGCAACACATTTCTGAAAGAAAAGAAGGTTGATAAGCAATAATATTTGCTCAGCTTCACAAGGTAGAAACCTTAATCAGATTCAACTGGCCCAAGTGCACTAGCACTTAACGCTAGTAAAGATGCATTTTCACAGACCACACATTTTCTAGTACAGCTATGAAGGCAATATTGTTGCCCTGTCAAATCACACACATTTGCAGACATACTTCTTGCTACCACCGAACTCCACTCAGAAGGATTCAGGCTGCCTACAATATTTGCCACATGGCAAAGATAAGAAAATATTAGCAACGGTATCTAAAATGAAGATGAAATTAGAGCTCACTACAGAACCCAGTCCTACGCCCTGATGCAGGTGCTCCTTTTTGGATCCTCTGAAATAGCAGAACACCACCACAATTGCAGACTGCGGGCTTTAGTAATACATACATGCAGGAAGAATACAGATCTTTGTAAATTACTTTCATAAGCAGTACAGTGGTCACTTCTGCCTGGTAAGGAGGACCTCAGAGCTGGCTGGCCTCAGGGTTCTCCTCCCTTTACTGCTCTGGGCAGCCCAAACTACCACAGGCACAGAGGCTTGCCCTGGCTCCAGGAAAACAACGTGCCTCTAGCAGGATTTGGGCAACAGCCCAAAGCACACAGTTAAGTGTAATACTTCAGAAATTAGCACAAAAAACCCCTAATTCTCCAGGCAGAAAGGAACTGCCACTGGCAACTTAAGTCAGCATACATGTAAAAGAAGCTGAGAGGCATTAAATGCAGTCCCTATGGAGACAAGTGGAGAAAGGAAACAGTTGTCCCATTATAGTACTACAGTCGAAAATCTCGTGCCATTTCTAGTCTTTAAGACATCCAAATGCAGCCTTTGTACTACACACATGCTGACACTCAGAGAGCTCAAGATAGGAGAACTTGGGAAGGGAGAACAAAAACAAGATCACCCCCTGCACAAAGGAAGAAAAGCACAGCCTCCAAGGGCTCAGCAGACTGGATTTAGGCATTCCCACAGCCTGATGGGAAGCACGCAGTAGTTAGTGGCTTTGTCCAAGGACTGGCTCAGGACTGCTGCCACAGCCTCACCAGTGGAAGAGCAACACCTGGCCAGCTGTGCTACATGCACACAGCAGGCTGGCCCCCCTTGCAGAGAGCTAAAAGCTGGCTAACTGCTAGTAAATGACACTGGTGTGGAGGAAGAGAGGAGACAAGGGGTTCTGGCAGTTTATTTCCTTCATCAGATCCTAGCAGAACACTCAGGGCTGTAAAAGAAAACCGGCCTAAAGATATACACACAGACGCACACATTTTCTCCTCAGGGTAAAGAACAAGGGAGGCAGGGCTGAGTAGGGAAGTGAATCCTGGACCAGTGCTGATAAATAAAGACACCAAGAGGGCTGCTGCTGCTAGTCCCCTTTTCACAGATTGGCTGTCTCAAGTCCTGATCTTTGTTTCTGGAGAAAGCTCAGAGATATGCCAGGAGCCAGATTTCCGAGCAGGCAGCTTTGTGCTGTGTATTCAGCTGTGCCAGGCCTCCAGCGACTGACAGCCCTCCATTGTGCATCTGCTCAGCCTCCGCATCTGCCCGTCAGACGTTCACGTATCGCTGGGAGAGCGGAGGCAAGGATATTTCCTTTGCTGTCACATGTGCCCAAGGCCTTGTTCTCCATATCCCCCAAAACAAAGGGCTCCTCTGAACAAAAGATACACACTGGAGAAAGCAGACTCAACACATTAATGAAATTACATTGTGCAACCAGAAGTGGAAGAAGGACAATTAAATTTTGTGTTCCTTCATCTTTAAAAGTCTCCTCGTTACAAGCTCGTGGCTGGTACACAAGGGCAGCTCTTGCTGCATTGCCTCCCACCACCAGATGCAGAACAAAAAACTGCAGGGATGCAAGCTTCAAGCCATGGGACCTGCTGCACAGAAATTGTACCTAGCATAACCGACTAGTAACTACTGCCTCACCAGACTGAGTGAGGCCAGGACACAGCCTGCAAAGACAGGCCATGGAAGTACAACTCAGGGCAAATAATTCCAAAATACTTATCTTCTATCCTACCAGCAACACAAGGTCACCACCTGTTTTGCAGTGACAACAAATGTTGCAGGTAGAGCCAATAACATGAGGTGGAGAATAAACACACCCTAGCAGAGCAATCTCACTCTCCCTCTGCATCACAGAAGCCTAGCAACATCACCCACTGCTCCACAAACAGCACGTTCATCTGGCTCATACAACCGTTGCACCTATCACTACAAGCACCACCAAATAGCTGTCAGCTAATGACTTTGAAATTTTTCTGTAGAGATTCTGATCTTCTCTTCCTTTTTCTTGAACCTTCAGGTGAGTTATGTTCAGCTGAACCTCTCACCCCCTTGCACCTCCCAAGGTATCCACACCCTACACAGGAAAAGCCACCAGAGGAAAGAAGCTCCTCTCCATCTACAGGATAGTCTTGCACAAATTCCAGAGCCAGCAAAAGCCACCAACTAATAACACCCGTGTTTCAGGTAACAAGTGTCTGTAGAGAACCAGGTTCACAGAGTGAAAGGAGTGTGTTCAGAAGGATTTGGTCAATTTCTCAAAGGATCCAAAGCAGAGGGTCTGACACTAATGGTAATTCCATGATCTACCCATTTTTATTAACTACCTACCCCCGCTTACGCTAATTACATAATTCAGAACAGTAATTATTAAATTATATCTAGTTACATACATCAAAAGGGAATAACATTTCTATCGTATCACTTATCACCTGCCAGAAGCCTCCCACGCGCATCCATACACTGTCCTATAGTAGAGACAATTAAAAACATGCACACATTTAAGGCATTTAATTTAGGGAAGAAAATAATTCCCAGTACACAACTGTACTGTCCTAACCTTTTATGTTTGATTTTCCCCTTGGCTGATAGGAAAGGCTTGAGACCATGGGAGGAAAAACTTAACAGGAATGTTAAAATCCTCACTGCAGAGCTCAACTGCGCAGCTCAAGGATTCTTCTCAGCTGCTTCAGCCCATGAGGATCTCAGCCTGAGTAAGAGCATAAGAAGGTGCAGATGCCTCTTAAGTCCTGTTGTATCTTGAGGCAAAAACCACACTTGAGCTTAAGTCTGGGCAGCAGCAGATCAGCTCTCACAAGCAGCAGTTCTCACCAAGCCCTTGACAGTCTGTGCGGATCCCTGGATCTTGCATTGTTTGATGGAACCACAAGTGACTGCAGTGGGTACCCGAGGGTCTCGGGCTTGTCATCACCATGAACAGAACGACTTTTTTCTGCAGAGGAGATGTAGATTTCAAAATGCTGAAATCCAAAGCGAAGGCCAATTGAAATGCAGTGAATGTAGGTTTGATTGGCAGCTTTCCTGCGTCTGTCTATCACTGCGTAATAAACACTGGGTGATGGTAGAAATGAAGATAAATGCTTTCAGCAGCCCCCCTTCTCCCCCCACCGCCCTGATCTCCACCCACCCCCACTCAGCACATGACAGGAGAGTTTAAAGAGTGGGGGGAAAAAAGTCTTAACAAAGACTTGGGAAAAAGAAAAAACACCACCTTTTCTTATAGGCCACCTACACGTGACAGTTATTTATCCATCAGTCTCAATCCCCTCAGAGGGTCCAACGCATCTTGGCATGTGCAGAAATGAACCTTTGTCAGTCAGCTATTGCTCATTTATGAATCAAGCCATGCAAGCCCATGTCAGAGTTTAGACTGAAAGGGAAAAAAGGGATGCAAAATCACTTTTCAAAGTACTCCTTCTGTGAAGAGCAGGATACGTTGAAACTGCTGCTATCAGATTCTCGGAGAATGAGCTAATACTCTATAGTTACACAGGCTTTGGGGCACAAGTTACAAGAATGTGGACCACCTATGTATCATGAAAATTTCTCTGCCATAAACTTAACAGAAAGTGGAGTTTAACTACTTTTTTTTTCCCCCCGCCCTAGACTAGAACATTTCCTCAAGTTCATACTGTCTGGCAGATTCCCTCATAATCAGAGAAAAAAATTATTAAAAGATGCTTAAAGATAAGGCAGACGCCTTTGAGGAAGTTGGAGAAGTCCCTGAGCTAATTTGTGACTCAATTTGAGACAGTGATTAGGCCCTGGTATAAAATTCCCCCAAGATCAGTACTCACATCTTTAAGCATGAGTACCTTTGAAAAGTAATTATCTCTTTATGTGCCCATTTGTAACTGTAGCTAATGATGCCGCGGTTATTCAACACTTGCAGAAGGGATCTATCACAGATGGTGAGTTTTACATTTACAGGTCCTAGATTTACTATAACCCAAGAAGCCCAAAACACAGCACAAGTCTATCTGATAAACCAAGGACTGGCTGAAATGTTACTACTGCTCGCTGCATCCTAGTGAACTGGCTGGAGTTGTAACAGCTTCCTGCATGTCTCCTGCCCTGAAGTATTCCATGGGGCAGCCTGGCTTTGGGGACAGCCAAAACATGCAATCGTGAATATGTTTTTGAGAAACCACAGCAAATCTGTATTCCAGGCTGCCATGAAGACACTGCCTTTGAAGTGGCAGAGCTAACTATCTGTAACCGGGCTAACACTGTAGAAACGGCATGCATAGCAACCCAGCATTTTCAAGGATTCATTTTGCTGCGTAGCCATTTGAAGAGACCACTTTTCAATTTACCAGCAAGTTTTAAATAGAAGTAGGCAAAATTATATGAATGGATGCACAAAATGTTGCTAAGGGTAGTTCAGCATCTGCTAAATGCTGAAGGGATCTTAGATTCAATGATGTGAACTGAGAAAGCCCCAGAGAGGTCTATGCTTTCCAAAGGCTGAACCCGTCAAAAGACTATTATTTTTCCTTTACCCCAGATGTACAAAATAAGGATAAATGCAATTCCCCATTCATGCTCATTCCTACTGCAAAATTCGCTTTTAACAGGGGCAACACTTAGCACGCCCAGTTCCACAGCCCTATCAGGGATGGGAATTTGAGCAGGCCTCAGCTGCAGGTAGCAAAGATGAATTTCCTAATAACAGCTCAGTCAAGTGCCCAAGGGCTTCATTCACATTGTGAACAATGCAAGCATGACATGGGAAAAGGACTTCTCCTGCTACAAGTTTCAGATTTCAAAAATAAATCAGTTTATTTGCAAGAACACAATAAATGAATAAGTGCCCTGCCCAAAGCCTCCACCCCTAGAACATTCATGTCTCCTCCACATCCTGACATTAGAGACCTTCCTCTGTCTGGTCATGTAACAATTGGAACAGAAATGCATAAGGGAAACATCTGTCTTTGATGGGAGGGCCTAGTTGCTCCCTGGGGAAACAAGAAGAGGTTAGGGTACTTTTCAGATACATTCCCCTCTTGTCCAAATTGTCTGAAGTTCACCAATGAAGCTGACAATCTCCTCCTCAGGATCGAGAATTCCTGTTTCTCCACTGTTGTTCACCCCACAGCGATGCCCCTTCTCATGCCACCCTGATAAACAGGGAAGTTGGAAAACCAACTATGAAAGAGAATGGTGAGTTTCCAGAACCTGCAAAAGCTCAGCCAGCAATGTTCACAAAGAACTTGTCCAGGAAGAACACTACACTCTTCCAAATGACAAATAAAGCACCTTAACGTAGCCTTTGAATATAAACAGTGGAGCAAGCAAACATCGCTGCTTAGGACGTACTCATCCCACTCAGGGTGACCAGTAAGGAACAAGCAGTTTCATTTCCTTCCTGTAGCTACACCTCCACACTCTCAGCTACTGTTAGTGACGGATGGATGGTTCCAGCCTCCAACTTGCTAGGAAATTCTACAGCCATCCAGTATCAGATATACACTGCTGAACAGAAGAAAAAATAGCTACCAAAAAAAAAAGTGAAGGAATTCTCCTTCAACCTCTCCTAAATCTCAACCAATCCACAATGCAAGTCTGACAGGATTTAAAATCAATTTTTTGCACTGTTTTCTATCTGTGAGGTTGATAGATCCTCCCATCAAGAAAGATCTAGGTAATGAGAAATACCGTCTGAATTGTGGCCATATCAGTGCTGTACTCAAGCCTCACCTTAGCAATGAGTGGAAAGCAATGATTGCTCAACAGCTACTGGGAAGGAGGAGGGATGAATGAGACAGTGAAACTGACTTTAGCAACTGAACTGAAAGTAATAGTTGTATCTTGTTACTGATATGCAACTATTTACCTTGTGTAGATTCACTGCTTCTGAGGATATTTCATTTGCACAGTTTAAAAGTTTTCTCTTACAGAGTTGTTTACAACTCACCAGAGAACAGAAGCATCAAATCCTGCAAGTCTTAGTGGTGCTCTTACATACGTATAACTCAAATGAAGCTTGAAAGTGCAATTTTCTTTAAAAGAGAACTTCCGCGAAAAAGGACTGGATAGGTTCAGGTGTTTGTCCTTCTCGTTTGCCATTTCTGAGCCTTTCAGTCATAACAGAGAGGAATTTCTATGGGAGGTTCCGCTCTGAGTTGCTTTACACTACACCCAGCAGCACACACGCATACCCTTAAACAGCAAACCCCCTTTGTTTAGGGAGTACCATGAGACGTCCAGAATTCCGATTTTGCACATTCCTACCGAGACCGAGGTGCTCCCCAAAGCACACAGGTGGGAACAAATGTTACCAGGCTAGGCAGTCAAGTGAAATCCTCCTGCAAATAGAGATGCCGCATCATTAGAAGAGCTTGACAGGAAAAGGTTACGGAAACAAACACCTGTTATTGTTGGCTGACAGTGGTCACAAGTTATTTAAGAAGTGGGTGGGCAAGCAA
>VXAV01006656.1:264897-295858 GCA_013399715.1 Alectura lathami | reverse complement strand
TTTTTTTTTAATTTGGGCCCAGTGCTGAGAATAGAAGTCAAGGCAAGCCTTTCAATCAGCAAGCTGACAGAGCCACTAAAAGAAGCATCTGTAGACATTGTTGCTTGTTTTGAGACCATTTCTTTATTTCCATGTGACAGCAGCATGTGTCAAAAGCATGCCTCATATTACCATATGATTCAAGCAGTAAAACATGTTTCCTACAGCACAGGCTTTTAGGGAAAATATTCAAGCACTAAAAATACATTCCAATCTGTTCTTTGTTTCACCTAATGTTTTGTTTCAACCATGTCCGCGTATTTTCAGCCTTTTAGATGATTTCGCCTGTATGCAGAAAGAAGCCCTAACAAAAAGCACTGAGTAAAGAGCTGGAGGAAGGAGTTTATGCTTCCAAAGGAGGCCAGCACACACTGCTAGATGAAAAGGCGGAAGAGAGCTGAACTTTGCAATCTTCAAAGAAGTATGGATTTCCTTCCTTCACCTCTGTTTGAACCCACACATGAGGGCATGTTCACAGCTCTCCTCCCTCCTAAGCTTCCCAAAACAGTAGGTGATTCTGGAAGTCAAAATGCCACATCTCTCCTGCCAGAGTTTACATTTCATGAGATCCCTCTGAAGGTGAACTAGCAAGGTCTCGGCAGCTAATCTGTGCTGCGTGTCACTCGGGCTCCTCCCTCTGCCAGCTCTGTCCCTCACAATGCCTCTGCCCTCCTCTGTCACTAAGTACCTTGCATCATTTCCAAGCCCTTCATTAAAGGCTGTTGGAAGTCTGCTTTTTAACCTTCACATCTGTGTTTATTCTCCGCACAAACAGAGTTAAATCTGTGCCTGGCAGGCAATTCCTTTTGTAGAACTCCTCTTTCTTTCCCTTTCTGACTTTTCAGAGCATGAAATGCGCCTGCTAATCCTAATTGCCACAGATGGAGAGCCTTGCAGAGACTAAACAAAGGGACAGCCTTCCACGAGGAGCACTGCTCTGTGCAGGTCACACAGAGCGGCCACCAGGCTCTAAGCTCAAGTCTCCAGAGCTCTCATCTCATTTTGCTGCATTTCTGAAGAACATAAGGACAAAATTCCCCACGGAGCTATGCTGGGAAGAAGGACTTGCTTTCCCCTCCCCTGCTTAAATGGCTCTCCCAGCACCACAGCCCACGTGAGTTCATTGCGCTGCATCGGCAGAGTCCTCAAATATTGCTCCTGTGTGTCAAAGCAAAGCAGCTGACCATCTGACCTAAGGGTCATTTGTGTGTCTGCATCCCAGCATCTTCAGTTCTCTTATCCAAGTTTGCAGTGTGTCCATAGCCAGCCTACCCATTAGCTGTGCCATGACCAGGAACGCAGGCACTGAGACATGGAATCATTATGGGATTCAGACACTTCTGCCTCCGATGATCATTAAGAAGTCAACTTTCTGTTCTAGCAGAGTTTGACTGGATTCAGAGGAGTATTTCCACTGCACAAAAAACAAACAAACAAAACTTTGTACACAGGGTTGCTGTCATTGCTTTGCCAGGATGTCCTTACCACCCAAGGCCAATGCCTGTGAACTCCAGCTGTCACACTACTCACACTGTCTGCTAGGTCTACTGCAGTTCACTTATCTAATGGAGGCTAATGCAGTATCAGACTAATCCAGCCTTGCCAGGATTGCTCTATATGATTTTAGCTAATTCAGAGCTCCTGCAATTTCTTGCAGATTTTCTTGTAGAGACTGTCAAACTTGCCAGCTTACCCCATATTCCACAAAAGGTTACACGTTATCACCAGCTCCATACCTGACAGATTAGTGCAGTCACACGTCCAGTTCACACCAAAGAGTTCCTCTCCTGAGCAGAGGCTCAGATATGGCTCCCAACTAACCAACAAAGCTGTGCAGACAGATGCAGAATAGATGCAAAAATATGGAGGAAAACCGCTTTTTACAGAGAATAGCCTCTTTCCTTGTGAGTGAAATCCTTGAAATCCTATTAATGCAAACAAATCAGCAAGCCAAATGCCTGCTACTGCCTCTGCAGCTCTTACTGCAAGAATGTGTGCTTAGCACAACTTAAAATGCATTTGTGTCTTATGCCAAAATACTCATCTGCAGGGGAAAAAAAAAAGTCAGCAGTATCTTCATAGAGCACATAAATGCCTTATCAGCCACCACATTGCAATAGCACAAACTTTCACTAATCCAAAAAGCAGAACGTTCCCTAGAAGGACCCAAATTCCTGAGATTTAACTGTGTATCAGTACAACACAAAGCTTCCACACCGGAGCTACTTTGCATTGTGGAAATAGCAGCATGCAGTATTAATAAGAGCTCCAAGCACAGAAACACATTCAAAGCCCTGAACTTGTCAGTGAATGGAAGACTTGCAAAAATTCTTACTATCTTTAAACACATTTCAGAACTAGCTGTGTTACAGCATAAACCCAGAGCATCCAAACCTACAATGAAAACGCTGTGTCAGCCCAGCAACACGGAGAGAGCTACCACCGCAACACTGAGCAGTAAGCTAAACACACTCAATGGTTGATTACATTTCACAGTTATAATATCCTGTGACCAGGGTAGGTCTGCTGAGGAAATAGTTGCCTGCTCTGAATGCGGACTCGTACAGGGAGGTTAAGATGAAATCACACATCCTTAGAGAAAAATGCAATTCCATTAGTAAGAATGAAGGTCCTGACAACTTAAATAAACTCCATATAATAAACAAAGCATCTTCAGGGAAATAGAGAGCTGACAGGTAGCATTCATGAAATGCATTTTAAAAGCGCACTGTGCTCAGTAAAGGCTGCTGTTCAGACCGGTGGATCCCCCGAAATCACTGTGTCTGCAAACAAAACAGGCACTAGTCTTACCTTGGGAGTACAAAGGTGAAGGGACATCACTAACAGAGCCATTTATGATGCATCCCCAATCAAATGAGAAAAGAAGGAAAGGCAGGACAGGAACTGGGAAGTAAGCAGCCAGGCTAGCTGTTTTCTGGGTAAAGTGGTGAACAGGGAGGCAACCAAGAAAAGCAGGAAAAAGGGGGCAGACTGGGAGAACACAAAACCAAACAATGGACAAACTAATGGGAAAGCAGTTTAAAATATAAGCACAGCGAGACAGGAGGAAGCCCAGCCTGGAAGAACACAATGAGGAGATCATGTTGCTCCAGCTGTGAAAGAACAAGATAAAAGAAAACTACAGTAAACAAAGTACTTGGCTCTTCCAATGTTCTGAATACTTTCTGAAGAAGGAACTTTTGAGGATGGTTTGGGATGATCTAGCTAACAGCAATGGAAGTGAGACTCCTTCCTTATCACCATTAGATTAAATGGACAAAGCAGGTTCCATCTTCTCAGTGAAAGCAATGACCTCCACACAGATATTCAGGCTCCAGGGCTGATGGGGATCCCGGAGCAGGCAGAGCAGGACTGACACAGCACGCTGGTCGCATGCTGCTACTGCTAGACCACTGTGCAATCACCTGAAAATAACAGTGCAGCATTCAAAACAGAGTGACTCAGCACCAGAGCTCCCAGAAAGCAGCAGGACTTCACCCAGGAGTTCAGCAAAGTTCATAACCTTGCTGTGACTTCTGTAAGTCAGTGCCATAGCTGAATTCAGCCCAGACAGGTCCAATCCACTGCAATCACAAAAGCAACCACCAGATCACAAGCGACTGACGCTTTATTCCATTATTCTACGGAGTGCTAGAAGTCAAACTCAAAAGCTGCACAGGGAGAATCTAAGACCTAAGCTGAAGGCAGCAGAAGTACAAACCAGCTACTCCATGTGCAGGCCCTGGGCTTCACAACAGATGGATACTTCAGATAGAAGGAAATAAAACCTATCTTTCTAGGTCAGTTTTGACCTTAATCCAACTCGAATTTGTTCATAATGCTTTCATTATGAACTAATGAAGAAGACCTGTCCAAGAAACTGCTATCCAATGTAACCACCACCGCTACAACATTTCTATAAGCACAAGCAGAAGGAAATTCACACCGTGAAAATGGGGCAATTGCAATTTACTGGTTTGATGCAAAATCTTAGATTATACACAGTTTGGAGCAAGCCATGCTTTATTGGAGGTAGGGGGTCATGAACTAAAAAGAAACTGTGGTGAGAGGCTCCAAGGTCTCACCCTCACAGCAGCAGAGCCAGAGGTCCAGCTCCAAACATCAGCACAGGTACAGCCTAGAAGATGATGAGCACTCAGCTCAGCCCCTCAGTCCTAGGACTCAATGTCATGGCACAGTCCTATAGGACAACTTTATTGGGCCTCACAGGTGAGGGGGGCAGCAGAAGGTTGACTCTAGCTCACTAACATCACAGAAATGGTGAGACTGACATTAAGTTCTTCACAGCTCTGCACAGTCAGCCAGCTGGAAAGGGCACAGTCACCAGCTGCCCTGCATTTAATGCAGGGTCCTAAAGCAAAGGCATTAGGAGTGCCTGCACACACTCAAAGGCAAGAAACTTGAAACAAGAGAAACTGATGGCAGAAAGGTCATTAGCTAGCTATCAACAGTGATTTTTCATTCCAGTGAGAGCCAGAATATCAATACAGCCTACTTCACAGGCAACACCGCTGCAATTTCTGTCGCTAGGGCCATGATTGCTAGCACTCTGCTCCAGAGGGCTTCCTGCTGAGCAGGCTGGACCACCAGCAGCTGCTAGCTGCCACAGACAATAAAAAAAGCCATTTGAACTTTGGCCTTCCCCATGCAGCAATATAGTGACACATCCAGTTAGAGCTAGCTTCTTTGCAAGCAGAGAAGCAAAGATAGGGCCTTGCCTTCAGCTTTCATTCTTTTCTATGTCAAGAGAAATCCACGTACCTAGTGAACGAGGGGACTTCCATGGAATCTCAGCTGCCAAGCTGGGTCAGGAGAAGATGGAAACACTCTCCTCAAACTACTTCCATGCCTTCCGCATAGAGGACTCAGTCAAGTCCTTACCTACACTCTCTCAGCCATCATTCAGTGGCTTTGGAAATCTGTCCATTCCATGTGGCCTACAAGATCTTTCAATTTTCTGTTACTGAATCTCTCCCCACCATGTCTGAACATCTTCCAGCTTCTATCAAACCTTCTGTATTGCCATGACTTCAAATCTCTAAGCACTATCAATAACTCTTCTGCCCTCTTCTTCCTGCATCTTCTATTCCTTCCCTTCATGCTTTTCAGTGTCCTCATGAGGCGTATTTGTTTTGCCTCCTTCCTCCCAGCCACACTCCTCACTGGATTTTGAGCCTGACTCAGGCCTGATACCAGTTCCCATTTCACTATTCACTGCGAGATATCTCTAATGAAAACTTTGCCACCAGAAAAACACCCTCTACCACACACTCTTCTCTCTACTACGGCAACTCAGGGACGATGTGGCTGGTTTCTGTCATGAACCAAAGACAGATCCCTGAACAACCTGTGTGCAGCACACCAGGAGACAGGTATCACATGGATGGGTGTATGCATGCCCACACCATGAATGCTAATATGAACAATTGTTTGAAAGAAGGAAAAGTTCTCCTCCAGTTTAAGTGAAACCCACGCCTGCAATCCCAGCTGCCTTGTCACCACCTTTGACTCATTCCTCAACCCCTCCCCTCCTCCATTTCTCTGTGTAAAATCTCAATTGCTTATGAGAAATTTACAGAATGACATTACTTCCTCCATCCTTCCAGCCTTCCTTTCCTCTCCTGCAATTCCCCTCATCACATACAGAAGCACCTTGCCAACCCTTTAAGCTTTCCACTTGCTGCAGTGATTTCATCCTTATTTATTTTGTGCTGGTTTCCATACCTTGTCATTTGTCAGTACGCCTTTGTATGCTCTTCTTTCCTCTCACAATACAAATGTGCATTAAATTCTTCCATCTCTAAATTCCTCAGGCACTGGACCACTTGAATGTGTAGTGTGAAACAGGGGAATATTCACCATGACCTTATTCTTCTGCCCAATCTTCTTCCCATCTCTCAAATCGCACTGTGTGAACTGGAGATCATTGCTCTTTTTCTGACAAATCCAGTCTGGACCCTCTCCAACCAGCCTTCCGTCTCTCAAACTAGATTTGCTCTGCTTTCAGTGACCACTTCCTGGTCAAAGCTCAGAACTAGTTTTCTATCGTCACGCCTGACTTAACTAACATCGTAACATTTTTGATTCTTGAATTGCTTCTGGATAGGCTTCTGTGAATGACTTCCATCACTACCACTCTCACCACCCCAAACATGCTGAAGGAGACAAACGAGCAATGATGAACATCACTACAGCCTCTTCCACACCGGTCTGTGTGCTTACTGCCAGCTCTGAAGTTATCTAATGGGTCACAAGCTACAGCTACATACGTTCTCCCACCAGTTGCTGCAAAACCAGGTGGGTTGAAGCAGCTTGATTCAGCTGAAATTGTATACAGTTTCAGGCAGTGCTTGAAGCAAGGGAAAGAGAGGGATAGCTGGTTCCCAGCTCAACAAGACATGGACTCAGAAGTCAGGCTACCAAGGAGCTCAGCAGATCTTGAGAGCCCAGAGCACTTGCCTTTGTAGGTGAAATCCTGGCTCACAGCTCTTGCTTGAGCTCTCAGAAACATGGCAACTCCTGAGTGCCAGCAGCTGCTGGATCACAACCCACACGGAGCTCAGGAGGAGAGCATCAACCTACTGCTCAAGCAAACAAAATATATCTTCCTGTAGCAGCACAGACTTGCAGCCCCTGATTAGTTGAAAAACAGCTCTCTGAGCTCCTGCAAACACACTGGAGACCACTCTTTCCTCTGCTCCACCTCAGAAGTGGCGGCATACCCATTAAGAAGGAAGGCTTTTGGGGGAAGGCATGCGAAGTACACCTCCACACTTGGTTTCTGTTTATACTTGTTAGTCTAAAATCAGCATACAAAATCTACTACTGTGTGCTACTTACTTTTGATTGAGTTGTGAGACTGAGTTAAAAAAGGTTGATCCAAGGTTATACAATGCTCTCATCCTCACTAGGGTCTTTGTTCACTATTATGGAAATACAGTTTGGATCCTCCACCTAATTTTCTTTAAGATTGTCTGTTTCATCCAGGACATTTACTACCTCCCACTTGTTTAACACCAACAACAAATGCAGCTTTTATGCTTTGGAAGAAGTCCACAGCCTACTTCCCTAAGCTCAATCCTTGCCAAAGCCATGTTCCAAAACTCCTCCAAGGCTCCACACAGATAGGGTGATTTCTCAGTGTAGCTCACAGTAAGATGAGCCACAAAGGTAGGGTAATCCCATCTGGGATGAACAAATGCACAACTCAAAAGTAACTCCAAAAGAGGCAAGTTGTGACTAACCTTACAACACTTTCCCATACATTATCTCCCATAACTGAGGAATGCCATCAGGCCAGAAGCAGAAAACCAACAGAGCAAGCTGAAGTAACAACGCTATGTTTGCAGGAAAACTATTACTGCAGAATCTAACAGCAAGCAACAATCTTCGATCGGTATGCCCTAAATGTAACAGAACCATGCATTCATCAGTCACCAAAAGCTCCCAGATAGCAAGCAGGAGGATCCAACAATACAATATAATCTACCTGGGAAAGGGAGCTAGAGATCAATACACAGCATTCTTCTCACATCCCTTATACAACATACAAGTACATTGCCAAAGCAAGAGCTTCCTCCTTCTTTATGCAAGGGTTGCTACAAAAACATCTATGAAGATGGTCTATATTGGAGGTAGCAATGTGGCTAACCCCCATGCCAAACATGTAAGCAAAAATCATAACTATTCTCTGCAAATACAACAGTCAAACATGGCAGGTGACTGAGAAAACCCACAACTCCCCTCTGCATGACACATCACACAGGTTCTCTGCTTTCCCTCCGCATTCTAGAGAGAGTTTTTTTTTCCTTAAAAAAAAAAAAAAAAGAAATAAAGAGGCAATGAACTGTGGGAAAATACTTTTAAGGCTAAGTGAGCTTTACCACCCACAAAGAGACATGTCCCCAAGGGGCCCTCACCACCCACAAGATGATGAGCACTTCTGCAAAATCTTACCCCTTCTGATACAACGGTATCTAGAAATTCATCACTTTAACAATGCACACAAAAGCAATCAGCTTGCACCCTTCACTTTTAAGAGCATCATCATCTCTCTCTGAGCTATATTTCTTGCCTTTCTGAATCTCAGAGCAAGGTTTAGCTTCCCAGCCACCCAAACCAAGAAAGACAGGCCAGCCTGTATCAGCAAACACCATACACAAGCTTTCTCATGTTCAGTGCTCAGTTCCACTGCAAGGCACTTGAACAGACTACAACTTGTGAAGTGATGCAAAGAGTGGGTGGGACCTCATGCACTGGGACAACTGGGGACATCCAGTCGAGACTCCTGCACAGACCAGAAACTGTGGGGGACTAGTACTATGCTCACAGACTTCCCCTTGAGCTCAGGCAACAACCTCACCACTTTAAATGCTCCATGTACTGAAAAAACCACCTGGTTCAACAATTAGCTACCCTAAGGTAGGTGGTGAACTTTATGCAGCAGTACCTTAGGAAATAAACAAAAACCCAACCCTACCATCACCAAACATCTGCCATTTGTTTCCAGTCTAAATTGGTCTGGCATTAGCTTCTGCAACTTTTTGTTCCCTCTGCCTATTAGAGGGTGCTCTACCAGAAATACTGCATTGATATATCTAGACCAATCAAGTAACAACTACCTACCACTTCTTTGATTAGCAGTAAGCTCATGTCATTCTGTATCTGAAGTTTTCCTCAGCAGATTTTTCCTTTAGCTCCTTTGAGGGCTTCTATAGTGCAGACAGAAGTTGCAAGTGGATTTGCACACCATCTAGAATGGTGTTACTAAGACTGTATAAAAAGATAACTGCAGTTTCATACTCCGATATTGTCTGCTTTACACAAGGCTGTAGAGCTACGTTGTCATGACAGGAATTCATGCTCCCCTTGGTTCACATGCAATTCCCCCAAAGACATTCTCAGAGTCACTGCTTTGCCCAGAACAAGCCTTCACAACATGCACAGGAGATAAACGTTAGGTAGCCTGGGACAAGCAACCTCACGCTGGGCTGCAATAACACTCGATCACTGCTTTTCCATTCCACTACTTGTGCCATCACCAGCAATGATGCGACTACAGGAAAGGATCTGTCCTCCAGATAAACAGATGGAGATTGCCACTGTCACAAGCCATCTTTCACTGTCTGCAGTCAGATGTGGATTGATCCCAGAGCCCAAGCTCCCGGTTCTTTGAAAGGCCAACACTAACAGATCAGTAACAATGAATTACAGGCTCCTAACCACACTTAACAGCTGACTTGTTAGAAGTGTTGCTTCGTTGCTTCTGGCCCAGGGTCATTCCATAGAAACTGCTTCCTTCAACTGCCCAAATCTTCCCTATTGTTTCAGACTAATTCAGGGATTTGAGTACCATACTGTTCCTCTTTGAAATGTGCTCACACAAACGCATGTGGAGGCCTGTGCACCAGGACTGGTAACAATAACAGTGCAATTGCATCCCTCATCTCTTCTGGGAAATGTAATCATCATAATCATCCCTCTAACAGAATGGCAGAAGTGTAATTAGCATTTCAACTTCAGGACTCCATACTTGGGACCCCTTAACCCTTTAGCTGGATCTTCACATATGGAGGATGGGGAAGGACAAAGTCATACGCATTTCTGTAGTGGAAACTCCGCTCCTGGGGCAGCTTAACCAAGGACAACACATCAAAAACATCTCCACAACTCCAGAAATGCAGCCAGTCACAGACAACATCTGGCACACTTGAGTAAATGCAGATCTTCCCAACTACTGCAAATCTCAGCACAGTCACATTTCCAGATCCTAGCCCAAAATCCCCTGACACCTTCATCAAGCACATACTGTAAAACAAAGGGGTCTGCACTCACTCTGGCTGGAAAAGTTGTGTTCCTTCTTATTGGCACTTGAAAATAATGTTCTAAACTATGCTCATAACAGACAGCAGCTAATCCACACCAGTTCTTTCTATGGGCACAGTCTGTGCGAGTGGGGGATTAAAGGGTTTGCAGCTTTTTGGTTCAGTATATCAAAAGGGACTGAAAATGAGAGTCTCCTGGTACAAAATAAGCATCCTCATAGAAAGCTAGTAACAAAGTGTTCTCCATTAATGTCTCCTCTCTCAGACAAAGGTTGGAAGAGTCATTGGTCCTCTGCAGTAACAGTCATCAAGGTTGTGCAACAGGATCAGCAGACTACCCCAATACATGCAACTAGAAGCAGCCGTACCTACTGCTTCAACCAAAACTCCATTCTCTCCTACAGTGAGCCCAAACATTTCACTGCTCTTGTGTGCTCACGATTCAGGGAATCGCTGAAGATCAAGGATGGAAAGGACCTCTGGAGATCCCCTAAGTCTAACCCTCCTGTGCAATGCAGGTTGAGTCACCTGGCACTGCCACTCTGCCAAGCAGTATTTAACCTCTGGAAGCAAGGCATACCCAAAGAAACATGCTCCATACAAACCAGACAGCTGTTGCTTTTCCTTCTGTCAGAGTTCCTTCTTTCTCAGTTTCTTATACCACCTCTGCTGCTTTCATTTCATCCATTCTGCTCCTCTTCTAGATATTCTTTCTGCACTGAGCTGTCAGGGCAGGATGCAACCAGCCTAATTTTAGGCATCTAAAGGTACCCACAATAGAAAGGTACTCTTCCCAAGCTCCTTATGTAATCAGTGATAAATAGACTGGCAGCTCCATATAAGATTCAGAGCACCTAAGTTCAGCTCCCTTCAGATGATGAATCAGAGCAAAATCTTCTCTAACTCTACAGGAAGCTTAGTCTCCCAAGTCAGATGCCCAAAAAATTACAGTGTAAATACCCCCCACAGTGCACATAGCTGTGAATTCTTACTTCCAGTTGACTCATATTCCCTATCAATTAACACATTCCCAGACTTAGTAGATTGAGATGAACTGCAGGTTACGCTGCAAAAACATAAAGGGAAGACAGGAACAAACAGGACAGAGCGACAGCAAAGCTTTACACGACACCAAGTAGTATTTTGACTTTGGTTGAACCTTTATTGTGCAGTATTTAGAGGCATTTTAGCCATCTTCAGTTCTCAGACATGAAAAGACAGCTCTTACTGTATAAAGACACTCATATACAAATACATTATTACAAGTTTATTTTAGAAATTAAACTGGTTTTGGAAACTCTGTATAAGCCTTGAGACTACTCTGGTCTCTGCAGTAAAAGAGGACAGCATCTTATAAGGGTTCTCTCCTAAAATGATTATGCCTTTTACTCTGATGCAAGTTAATTCCCTCCATCCTTGAATCTCTAGAGCCTAGTACTATTAATGCTCCAACAACAACAACAAAAAAAACTCTGTTCACAGCCGACAACACAGAAGTTTCTGTGCCCACAGAGCACCTTTGCCGCTAAATTGAAGGAAGTGAACAGAGGCACAAAACAAGCAGGGCCTTATAAGCAGACAGCGAGATTAATCTTCTTCCATTTCAGCACATGAAGTAGCCTGACACTTTCTCACTGCCTGTGCTTTCTGCATGTGACAGCATACAGCAGAAGCAGCCATCAAAAGGAAGATGAGTAACCACATGGATTCCCACTGTGGAATTTGACATTTTGGATGGGAAGGAAAGGCTAGCTGGAAATAACACACACCACCTNCTTCTGCTCAGAGCAGCATTTACCTGTAACAAACCAATGCCACCAGCCTGGGAACTTATGTGAGGTCTTTGCACAGGACCAGCATTTCAAAAGAGATGGCCTGTGGGTCATTCAGATGCTAATGGCATCAACTATCTTTCAGCCTTCACTGAGTCCAGCCACAATGCTACAGGATGACAGATCACAGCAGGAGAAAAGGAGCTGCTGCACCGCCAATTAAAGCACAGTGATGGAAAGAACAAGTTCACTGGTGCCTTGCAATGCAGTGAGAAATGACTAGAGTACTATAAAGATGGACCTGCTAGGGAGAACATAGGTGCCTGTGGATCAGCTATGTACCCACCCCTATGTAGCCACAAAAAGCTATGTACCACCAGTTGGCTTCTACATTTGTTTTTTCTTTCTTGATAAGAAAGTAAATCTCACATTCTGTGAGAGGGATCTTATTTGAGGAACATTTGCCAAGAAGCTCACTTTCTGACCACAGCATGATGTGGTATAAACTTTTAGCCACTGCTGCAGAATCTATAAAGGAGAAGTCAATGACGGATTCAATACTAAGATACAGCTAACTCACTGATGTCTACCATTGGCTTTTTGCTGTTAGATGAAAAGGCAGAAGCTAAGACAACTACACAAATTTGGATTAGCACCCTGATCAAATCCTTTTTTCCCCACAATAGACAGATCTGTAGGGTTATAGCAGTGTGTTTCTGGTCTATGTCTGTTGCATGCTGCTTAACATGGAAAAATGAGATGACTCAAAGGCTCACATTGTCTGTGGTTTCTCCATAGCCAATGTCAGTGGTCACTAAACACAAGCAGCTTAAAACATGCCTCAGGTTCTTTTGTGATTGGAGAGCTATAGACACCTATCACCTTCAGGACAGACTGCAGAACTGTTTACAATTTTTATGTAAGTACAGCCTCCCATGCAGAAGCATAAAGAAGAAAAGAGGCTGTAGTGCTGAACTGTAAGTGCATGGAGTAGCTACAGCACGGACCAGAAAGCATGCCTTTGAGGAATTGGAGCAACAGCCTTCCCAGAGGAAGTGGAGTACACACCAGCTAATACTGAGAAAAAGAAGGGTACAGGGTCAAGAAGGATGTGTTTTCCAGTCAACTCCTGCTGACCTTTTGCAGTTCTCGAGTCATCTATTTCTGTCCTACCTGGTACAGTTCTGCATCACTGCAAGCACATTTGAAGGGTGAGGGCATCTCAGAACAGAATTCACAGCTCACTATGACACTGGAAGCGACAGAACAGGGTTAGGTCAAGGAAACTTAGCCATGGGAGACATTCACACCTGTGATGCAGAGAAACTGGAGAATCTGCCTGTAGTACTGTTTCCAAGGCAACCAAAGCAGCTTCTCACCACGATCACTTTCACCATTAGAGCAGAAGTGTAAGGTTACTGGGCGAATTCTAGTAGCAGCAGCAGCAGCAAATTAATTGCCTGTATCAGGGGCTCATCAATGCTTATTTTAGCTGGCACTGGGTTAGAGGCATCCTCTTGTACTTAACAAGTGAGCCCTTAACACAGCTGGAGCAGTAGCAGATCAGGAACGAGCACTGGGAGGCATCTTAACTAGTGGTCTGCTTCATAAGTTTGACTGGTGAGAGGTCATTGCCCTAATTCTCATTAGGAAAATTATCACGACCTCAAACCAATCTTCCTGTCACAGAGAAAGGACAATATTTATCTACCATCTTAGATTGATTTCTTCTCAATGAAGCTTCAAATGCTCTAGCCATTATGTGTTAGTAGTTTCTGCCAGAAGTATAGAAATGAGAAGCTGAGGTCCTGCCTCACTTGAAGAAGCATGGCCTGGAATTCTCACAGGGATGCCAGCTTTGAACAACAGGATAATTTATGTGATTTTGGGAAAACGTCATCTGGGCATAACACTTGGAAGTCCAACATCCCAAATGAAAAACAGGCTGTCAACATTCCAATATTACTATGTTTAAGAAGACTGAGTCCTAGTTTCACCTGCAGCCTCAGCCCCATTCCCATGTAAGGGACAGCCACCACAATTTGCAGTACATAGCTCTGTTGGAACCTAAGAAGGTTCCACCTAAGGAAACCACTCAAAACCTGTAAATGCAGAGTGTCATATCATTCAGCCCTTAAGCCATTCTGAGTCTGGATCTCCCCATGATGTGGAGGACTTGGAGCAACTGTGCTGGACTGCATTTAAACAGAAAGTCTGGTGGCAAAGCCAGAACAGACACAGTCTGCATCCATGTACATATCTGAAAGATGTCTATTATACCAAAGCAAGGTGAGCTGGAAGCATTTCCAGTAAAAGTTCATACGAAGGTCTCCTGCTGAGTAACAGGAATACCAACTAACTGGCATCTGTGCCAATTTATGAGGCCTCCTGCATAGTTCCTTGGCAAACATTGATTTTCTTCCTTTGAGCTTGCACTAAACTGAAACTAACACCTTCCTTGTTCCACTATGCATGTCTTCATCCAACCTGCAGCAGTCAGATAGCTATTATAAAGCCTAAAGAAAAAGCTCACATAGGCAAAGAAGCTGTAAGTGCTTCAGTAAGAATGAAGATGATTTTTTAATGTTATTAAAAATGAATGAATATATTTTTAAGACCTACATTTGTCTACCACTAGATGCCAAAAAACATCTATGACTTGGCCGTCAAATTACTTAGTAGTGTCCTGCTCACAGTGTGACTGAGGATGAAGAAATTTGAAAAGAAAACAGTGGGTAAAAATGCTCATNAGAAAAAAAAAAAAAAAAAAAAAAAAAAGCAGTAGGAGGTGGTAAACAACTTTGAGCTGTGTCTACCCTGATCCAGACACAGGCATGTTACATTGCTGAACTCTGCAGCAGTACTGATTCCCATTAAGAAAGGCATTCCAGAGAACAGCTCTTTGGTCTCTCATGGGAGGCACAAGTGCCTATCGCATAAAAAAGAAAAAGCCCACTCGGGTGGTTAGACTAGAAGATGGACAGTCCCAAGACGCTGTAGTCCACTGCACGCAATAGGTCAGTTCTATCAAACGAGAAGCCAAAATGTATTTCTCACTTTCACCGACAGTTTTAAAGAAAATTTCAACCAGTTTTCACTTCATGGATGTTTCCTCGGAGACCACAACCCCATCATTTACGGCATTTCAACAAGGAGAGGAGAGTCCAAAGGGCAGCGTACAGCCCACACTGCCAAGAGCTTCAGAAGAGCTAACAAATGAACTCCTCGTTTCTAGATGAGTCTTGAAATAAAACTGGAACGTGGAAGACTGAAAAATATGCTAGTGTTATACCAGTATTTTAAAAGGTTGAAATAGGATGAGACATGTCAGTCTTGTCAGCCTGACATTGATTCCAGACAAAATAATGAAAAAGCTGATATGAGACTCAGTTAATAAAGGATTAAAGGAGGACAGTGTAATTACTGCCAATCAACATAGACTTTACAGGAAAATATAACTTGTCAAACTACCAACACATTTGGTGTGATTACAAGTTTGAATGCTAAAGGTAAGGATGTTAATGCAGTAAGTTTTCACGCAGTGTTTTACTTGGTGCCACACAGCGCAGTGATGCAGCACATCACATCAGCTAACTGATCAGTCTGTGCTGCACCAGCAGATGAGTGGGGCAGGATGCTGCTGCTGGGACTCGTTTTGTTCCAGTGCTACATGCAAGCTAGGCTGCTGGCATGCAGATACCTGTCTGTCACGCTGACTAGTACCACTTCATTCCCCCACCCTGAACTCCCACCTGCTGTCACCTTTTCTACCTTTTCCTGGACGGGCTCTGGAGCAGGGATGGCTGCATGTCCCCGACTAGCGCCAAGTGATCTCCAGCCCTGACCCAAGCCCTGCCTGACACCACTGAGCCCTCCCATACTAACAGAGCCATGCTACCAGATCTACAGCTCTATTGTGCTAGCCCATCTGCTTAGACAACTCATTATTTCTGGTGGCTCATTAAACCAGCCTGCTCTACATATTTATTCATGAGGTACTCTTACCTAGCATGACACTATGGTCTGTAACAGTTGCACGAGAACAACACATATAACAAAGTTGTACATATAAAGCAAAAATCTGAACATAAACATGGACAGAACTTGACAGCAAGAAGTCTGACATTAAGAAATTCAGTCAGCACACCACAAAAACACAGCCCCTTAAGATCTGTTTCTCATTTCCTCTCCTCATAAATGGGGTAGGGAACAGGAGAAGAGTAGCCAACAGACCTCACTGATATGTGACCACAGAAGTCTATTGTCAGTTTTTAGCAAGCTGTCAGGTTAGGAGTATGTTTTTTGGCATCCTTCTCAAATCCTGTAGAGGCTGCATAAGAAATACACTTGGCATTTATGCATTTAAATGTAATTCAGAAGTGACAGTCTGGATACACAGTAAGATGAAGCAACTTAAGGCACTCAAGCTTCGATCAGCCTGGGTTAAGTGGAAGATTAATTTTACCTCAGCCAAGGTTGGCAACCTCACCTGTAACTGTCAGGCCAGGGTTAAAGTACTTTTGAGCTTGGAAGAAAGGTTTTTCACTATGGTAGTGAGTACAGAACTCCTACTTTGGCATAGACTAACTAAAAAAAGATGGCCAACTATCAGCACTGCAACTTTCAATAGCTCCAAAATAATGTATCAAAAATGCCACTGCTGCCAACTGATCTAACGATCACAAGAAATTCTCTATTCCACAACTGCCACCCAGTTTTCTAGTTCTCATCCTTCACACCTCCACCTAATATTTACATCCTCAACTTTCCTGGTTTCTGTAACACATTAACACATTTTTGAACACAAGCGTAAAACGTTTTGAAAGCTGAAAGTGTAGGTATAGACCAAAATAAACAGAATGTTGAAATAAAATGTGACAAGGAACCGCTGCATTAGGAGAATTAAATATTTTTTATATTTAAGCCAATAAAATCTTTACTGTGAAACCCCAGCCATTTCCAGAGTGAGGTACCCTAGCGCTGCAGCGGCCGACAAACCTCTCCTTAAGTACACTCAGCACAGGGCCACACAGAGGAGATAGATAGGTCCTGCCTGCTGGAAACCCCGTGATTACAGCTTCTGTATTCTTCTGTTAATCTTGGCACACATGCTGCAACAAACAGCAAGTGTGTATTTTGGGGCTCAAATTCCCTAAAATGTGCAAGGAAAACAAGTCAGGCTGTTTCCCAATCACTAAGGAATAGGCAGATTGTGAGGAGGGCTGGATGAGGGTTGAAGGCAGGTGTCTCCTGCAAAGCTGAGCCACAGAAAAGCTCTGCAGTGTTGCCTGGCAGCAAGTAATTATCTGCCAGTGTGCTGTTTCCACGTGCCAACAACCAAAGCCCACACAGGCAGCAAGCATGGGAAAGTACATGCGTCAGCTGAAGCTTCAGGCTAAGTCCACTATTTCCTAAGAAAAAAGCGGAGGTGCTTTGGAGCCTAGCCTTTTCTTCATCTCTTACTATTGCTGCAACAAGGTCTATGAACCACACATGCATTCAGACAAAAACGTCCAGAGGATAAGAAACCCAGGTGATGCTTCTGGCACTTAAGAGCCAGAAATCAAAGACAAGACGCTTGTCATACAAAATGAGCCACACAAAAACCACAGCTCCACAACAGGATGGTTGGGAAATCTCCAGTGGAGGCTGCTAAGAACAGGTTAGATAAATCCTGTCCAAAATGGTTTAAACACCATTGATCACACCTTCGGATAAGCTAAAGTGTCACACAGACTCTGGAGAGACCTTACAGCACTCCTTTCAGCAATGTTCCTGTGACTGCCTACAAAAAGGAACGCAGCACATCCCAACCTCCCTGTCCATACTTTGTCCCTCATTCCCTCCCAAGCTCCAGGATGACTTCCCTGCCCTTGGGTTAATTACAGAGCAACTCACACCTAGCCAGAAAGACACCCTCAAGAATTATGTCACCCAAACCCATTTCATTCATGGACTGCCAGAGTGTGCTAACACCTGTTTCCCTCTACATCCCCTCCGGCCTCCACTTGCCCTTTAAGGCTCCCAAATGCCTGCGCACCGTATGTGGTGGCAGCCTAGTTTTTTTTAATACTCACTTATTAAGATCCTAATCGAATCCCACATTGCCTTGTGTGCATCTTGCCAGCCAGAACACGAACAAGGCACCCTATAATTCAATTAGAAGGACCTGCAGCAAACTGATCATTAGTCTGTCAGGTTGTTAAGCAAAAGACATCTAGAAGTAGGGAAGGAAGCTAAACAAAGGGAGAATTGTTACCAGCACCCCTCCCCAATTCACACTGAGACTCCTATAGATACCCTTGAAGCATGGAATCTGCCATGCACAAGCACTTGAATGACAGTTTACCACAACATCCTAACAGTCCTCTCTCGTTTCAGAGGATTTAAAAAGCACCTCAGAAGCTGAAATTAGTCTTTTCCTGATCAGTCCTCTTCTGCAGATCCATGAGATAAATACCACTAACATACACATCAACTACAAACATGGAAATCTCATTACCTGCCAAAACCCTGTTGACAGAAGAATGAGTGGCCAAGCCAGGCTGTCCCCTTTCATGGAAAATTCCAGCATAAGGCAAGTATTCTGGCAGCAAGAAGCGTCTGTAACACAAAGAGAGTAAACTTACCTGGAGAAAACACATCCCAGTATGCTACAGCCCTGGAGATCAACTGCAGTTACATTGAGGAGACATGACTAAACTCCAGCACACTGCAGCAGAAGGAAGACTGGACTCACTGCTTAGGCAGCCACCTCACTGCTTGAAATGAGGGGCAAGTCACAGTCTATATCCTCCTCTGATCAATGTGGCTGTGAAGTCACCATCAAGCAAATCTTTCACCTCCCACAATAGCTTTCTAATCTCAAACTAGCAGGTCTCATTGAGAATCTCCCATCAGATTCTTTTCTCCTCCTGTTCTGCCTTCACACAGTAGCCAAAGCATGCAGGTAAGAAGCACTAACACCATGTCGTCCTTCTGATGTCACAGGATGAGCTGATCACACTGCTAACATGCCATCTCAGGGCTTCCCGAAATTGCAACCCAAGGAAACAGCAGCAAGGAAGGAAATCCCCCTGAAATTATCATAGAGTTGTAATGCAACTGGTAGCTCAGGATTTTCACACCCTTGTTACGTGTGCAAGCCTTACCTCGGGACGAAGCGCCCCAGAGATGGCGCAGACATGCGGGCGTTACGGGGAGCTCGGTGCCTGGATCGGTCTCCATTGTCCCTTCAGCAAAAGAAAAACAAATAAATATTGCACATTGAAAATACTATGCAATTAAATATTCTCCATGGATGGTAAAAACAACAATGTCAACTACTCATCTTGAGCATGCTACTGAGTTTTAATGTCTCTCTTGCATAAGTCATATGCTTCTTATGCTCCAAATTCACACAGCTTATTATACCAAAGACTCCTGATAGTTCTGCATATAGGTTGCCTAATATACAATTCCCTCATTGCTTGGCAGTGTCTCAAAAGTATCAACAAAATCAGACAGTCAATGGATTAATATCAGTACCCAAGCAAACGAACCAGAAACCTTATGATTTGTATTGTGAGAGCAAAACCACACACACTACAGTCCTGAAGAAAACTTCCTGCTGGTCACAGAGATCTGCTAAGCTTCACTTGTTCCTTTGTCAGCATTTCTGAAAATGAGTGTCATCTGCAGACTATCCTTTTGAGCTCTCTCCTACAAGGTCCAGTTTAAGTGCTACCACAACTTTAAATAAATCTCACCTTCCACAAGCTTTTCCAGTGAAGTCAGAAATGTCATTAGGTGCTATCAAGACAAAGCCATACCTCCTTAAAAACCTCTCACTCTGTTTCACAACAAATGGCTGTGCCTTGGAGAATGAGGTGAAATGGTCTAGAATTTATGGCCAAAGCAGGACACAGAAAAGCCTTCTTCCCCAGAAGAGTGCAAGAAAAGGTCGTTGAGAGCAGCTGGAGAATTGCCACCCTTGGAAGTCTCAAGCCAGAGCTCGACAAAGCCACAACCTGACACAATCTGATTTTGACAACAGCAACCCGGCATCAAGCAGGAGGCTAAATCAAAGGACCTCGAGCAAGCAAAATTCCTGATCGCACGCACAGGTGACAGAGGACCTGTAGTCACACAACCCTAAAACTGCAAGGAAAATAATGAGGCTCCATCACTGACTTGAGTTCTGAAACAGATCTCTGCAATGCTTTACACTCAGTTCAGAAATTTACTTTCAGCATGACCTTGCACAAGCAGCAAGTGGGTTCTCCCTGGATTCCAGATCCCCATCTGGCTGCAGCCCTACTTGCCATCTTCCCAGGCAGCTGTGGGGAGAATATTACTTGCAGAGCCTTAGAATCACTAGAAAACTAAATATTCCTTATGCAACACACCAGCAGCACATTCCTAACCCACTCCAGCAAGCTGTGCATGTGGTTGGGTTTTTTTTTTGTTTTGTTTTGCTTTTTTGAAGTCAGTGAGCAAGAAACGTGGGTTGAGAAGAAAGTCCATTGCATGGCTGTTTCCCACACACTTGAGGATCCAGGAACACAAGAGCAGAGGTTGCTCTGCAAAGCTCATTAGCATTTCAAGCTATTTCACCAAAATCAAATCTAAATCAAAGCTCAAAGCTTCCATTTCTCCTCCCGCTGCACATGCAGCATTTGCAGTTCACATCCAATGCCACTCCTCTCCCTGAGGTTTCTCTGAACCCAGCAGGGTTCCTGAAACCAGCAAAATAAACGCTGCTGCTGGCCTTTTATCACAGGCCTCCACCTTATTAGGAAGTAGATCAATAACAGAAGAAATACTGAAAAGCTGAATGCTGACATATCAGCTTTTCCTGCTAAAAAGGCCAAGAAGCAGAAAGCAAGGGTCATGTTCCAGATCCTGCCACACACAGTAAGAGCTAGTGAAAGTCTGACTAGAAATACAGATAGATACATATATTTAAGAGTCCATGTAGCAGTTTTTGAAACTATGCTGATGTGGCAGCCCTGGGAGAGCAAAAACACGGTTTTCAGGGTTTGCATTTGCTTTAGACATCTACTAGAATTAGATGATGCTTTTGAAAGGGATAGCGGCAATGGCAAGAGGAACAAGAGGACTACACCCTGCAGGACTATCCAGTTAAACAGAATCTTCACAGCAGGTTTCAAAAGGAATGAGGAATTAGCTCTACCAAACAAACAAAAAAAAGGTAAGGTGCAAAGTCTTCCACAGCAGAAATCAAGAGACCTCAAGCAACTAATTCAAGTTTTTTTAAAATGCCACTAGCTGAAGCTCTTAGCATCCATAAAAACATTTTAGGACACACGCTGTCTAATCAACTGGAGTGGGAGATGCTATCACTGTTCAAATAACCCCCTCAATACAAAGAGCCTGAAAAAAAAAAAATACAGACTGGACTGCATTTTTCACCATGGCAAACAGCCTCTAGAGTTTCAAAAGAAAGCAATTTTTAACACCCCCTTACAAATTAAAATGAATAAATAAAATTTAAGGCCCACCACCACTCTAATAACCACTACCCTGCAACTCAAACAACAGGATCTGGAATGAGAAACAGTGGATATCCTGTGAGAATGCCAAAATTTCCAAGTACCAGAATGGAAGCGTAAGAGACACTCCCTTAGCTGTTTGTGTGAAAGAGGAGTATTACCAAACATCACTCTGAATCACTAATTCACAGCATCATTTATATCTAAACTCCTATGCCCAACACCATGCAAGACTGTTCTGAGCACCTACTGCTGAAAAGCCAGAACAGCTGATATTACCCTGGTGCCAGCTGAAGATTATTTCTGCACCTTCTAAAAACGAAAATAAAAAGCCCTACAGATCAGCGAAGATGGGTGACACTTTGTGTTATTTCTGTACCACATAAAGCCTGCTGACAGAGGGAGGAGAACAGATGTTAGCATGACTGTAGTGGCAGGGAGAAGCACTCCTGCAAGGAAAAAAAAAAAAAAAAACTTCCTACAAAAGTTCTGTAAAGTACTAGTGAAGATCTAACGTTCCACTTCCCACCTAGTGTTAACTATCCACAGGCTCATTCAGCTACTGATCTGCAGTGGATAGTTTGGTTAACATAACCTGAAGAAGTGAATCCCTCAGGGTGTGTGTGTGTGTACATAAGCTACCTCTGTTTCCTTTGTAAAGCAACCCAATAGCTTCCCTCCAAAAGTAAATGGAACAACTGTGCCAGGGAAAGTATTACAACAGGGCTAAAAAGTCTCTTCAAGTGCACCAGCACAAGTAAATGGCACAGGGAAACTCTGCAAGAGAAAAAAAAAAAAAAAGAAGCAAGCAATCCATTGAGCAAGATTCAGGGAAATAATCAAGTGAACAGTATGCAAGGTGGTAAGAGAGACCTAATACTATAGCTAGAGCTATAGCAGAGCGATTTGCCTGAGGAGAACTGCAAACACCAACAAATGGTCAAACCAGCTTCAGAGGTCTGGCTCCAAAATTCAGGTTATTCATAACTTGCTTAGACACCAGCGTCTGACAATTCAGAACAGCAATACGGAGAGTAAGAGTTGGTAGGAGAAAAACAGCATTAACACTAACAGAATGGAGCAGGATTAGAAAGCGACATTCCTATACATTCAGGGAGCATTGCAGAGCTTTAATAAGGCATAAGAAGGATGAAAGTTTGTATTAAACTGGATATCTTCTTGGTATTTTTCTGCTTCTGTTTAGCTTACTTGTTGAAGGGGAAAAAAAAAAAAAAAGAACCTGACCAAAGTAGATCTAATGGAGTGGAAATCGTGGTTGTGGAAACAGATGTAGATGCAAAACTTTGCATTATAGAGTTTGGAGCAAAAGACATCATTTTTCATCTGGTAACTTGGCTGCCACATTAATAACTGAGTGGATACAGAAAATAGTCAAGACAGTCAGAAAAGGAAAAAAAACAAACTGTGTTCTGCTTTTCCATCTTGGCAAGAGTAACCTTTAATATTTAGAAGTTGTTGTATTAGGAAGTGAAATTAAACACACAGCACGGAATTTCTAATGCAATCTGTTGGTCTAACTGTTCCCATCGTAGTCAACATTAAAACTCCCACAGACTACCCTGCCAACAGAATTAGGTCAACAATGACCCTTTTTAACAGCCTTTTAATTATCAGAGCCAGCACCAGTAAGCTGCACGAGTGCAAAAGAATCAAATTACGCCAGACCAAGCCAATTGTTCCTTATTTTTGGCATTTTATAGTGTTGTATGTGATCATATTACAATGCTAAATAAATTTCTATTGCAGAGTTTAGGCACTTAATACCAATGCCAAATAAATGGTATAGTTCTATTATCTCTAAGGGTTGGCACTGGATTCAGTTACACCACTAGTGTAACAACAATAACAACAGTTTCCTTAGTACTTCAAACATTAAGCATCTCCAGACACTTGCTAACAGTTGTGTAAGACTGCAGGAGGTGACTTCAGAGGAAACAGCAGGAGGGCAGGAGTACTGCAAAGATCAGATCGGGAGCTCAGAAGAGATTACCAGAAAGTACACTTCTTTGGCTTTAGGGGCTGGTCAAATCTGACTAAGGTCCTCTAGAAGGTATGTGGAAGATGTCAGTAAATTGGCCATAGGGAGAAAAAAAATAAATAAGAAATACTGAAATCTTGCAATTCACAGGATTCTCTGCAGGTTTAGATGGAAACTGATGACTTGTCCTGAGAAGGGTATACTGCTGCATAGGACTACAAGACAAAATACATACCATGTCTCAGGAAGGGTGCAGAAGCAGAGAAAAATAGGAGGGGGGGCACCTTATGCTTGCTAGTGATTCTAAGAATGTGTCAGCCACTTCCCAGCACCATTACTGATGAGTAAGGCATGGCAGTGTTGGGAGCACAACAACAGTAAATTAACTACTGCCTTTACAACTGAGAGGAGCAGCAAAACACCAGAAGATCTTGCAGCCTCCTGAGTATCTGAGTATCTCCTGCAAATGAGGTCTGGGAAAACTAGAAACATTTCTAGGAAATAGGCTTCTCGGAATTGAGAACTAAATACAATGAAAATAAAACTGAAATATTCAGAATGTCAAGGTAAGATACAGGTATCCTAGAACATGAAAAGGAAAGTCACAATGCAAGCTGGTTGCAATTCTGCAGAAAGCAGCAGTAGCTGGAATAACATCTCCTGGATCAGTACAGCTAGTCTCTAAGAGCATACAGTTCCCATCCAGAAGATGCTGTTTTACTCTCAACCCTTACGTCTTAGAGAAGCTGTACACAACACAGAAAAAAGGGGACCACCCTACTTATGGATCTGAGCACAGCATCATCTCATCCAAAACACAGGAGTATGTTTAGCAGAAAAGATTTGAGACAACTGGCTTATCCCTAAGCACAGATTTTTTTTCACACATGGGCCCAATAGGTAAATAGGGCACACTGGGCATACCATAACAGGCAACAGATACCGACAACAACGGACATTAAAAGGGTGATGACATCGATGTAAAAGAATACACAACCTAGTAAAAAAAAAAGTATAAAATCTATCTACCTATCTTTGAAGTATATGACCATTACTGAAGTATTTAAGGCAGAACAGAAGGATACAATAAGAACCAAGAAAAATTAAGCAAAAAGAAGCATATGCTACACAAAAAGCCTTCCTCGCACTAAATATATTTGGACCACGGAACAGACTCCCAGATATAACAGTGGAAGTCCAACAAAATTGAAGAACAAAAATATTAGAGAAAATGCAAAGAGCATTGCTGCCCAGCTGGAGAGACAAGAACTAGAAGAAGCGATTCGTAACACAGCTGCTCAATATGACTGATGAAGTTAGGTAAGTTGTTCAGGACACGATGCCTTTCCATTTTCCTATGTACTTTTGAATCACAGAATCGTCAGAGTTGGAAAGGACCTTTAAAGGCCATCCAGTCCAACAGGGACTGGAACAGGGACACCTACAGCTGGATCAGGTTGCTCAGAGCCCTGTCCAGCCTGACCTTGAAGGTCTCCAGGGACAGGGCATCCACCACCTCTCTGGGCAACAGAAGGCTTAAATGTCAGTCTTTCACTAGCAGCATTTTCAACAAAATACCAGAGAAAACTTTCACATTTTTAGCAGCTAAAACTTTGTATAACACAGCAGTGGTACTGTAGATTGCTGTGTTACTAATGGCTCTCCTGACTAGAGGGAAACAAACCCTCCAGCCCTGATTACCTCTTAGAGGGCCATTTGGAGGGAAATGTATTTACACGATTAAAAATGGCACTTCAGAAGATCAAGTGTTTCAGACAAGCATCACATAAGAGAGGATTTATCACCTGGTCAAGAGAAACAGCAGTACTTGTCTGTTAAACGCAGAGGAATAATTGCTTCAGAGAAGACTAATTTTCAATCACAACAAAGCACCAACTCTTATCTAGTAGCAGAGCACATATCCAGTTGTGTCTATTGTAATCACCATGCTGTGTGGTAAGCTTTCAAACAGATGACACCTTTCAGAATAAGGCTGTTGTATCCCATAGCTACATTGAATCCCTAGAAAATGGAAACAGAGACTGGGCAAAGGCAGAATACTTACACGCAGTCTAGAACTAGCATGTGAGTATTAAGGAAACCATTGTATTCAATGTTTTATTTAAAAAAAAAAAAAAAAGATCATCCAACATTACAACCACCTTTCTTTAGAGACCCTTTTACTGTGCATTTTTAAGCATTCAGGAATAACATGAGTAGTGAAAGCATCACTATGGCTAGTTCTAATCACTTGGAAACTTCACCACTGGTGCTCATTGCATACTTTGTGCAGCTAACATGTACCAGCTGCCCCTCTGGGCTTCAGTAAGACTATTACAATGCTGCTCTTCCATGAGAAACAGAAATGAAAACATAACTGCACAACCAGCTCTCATCTGTCAGGTCTGCAGGCTTGCAGAATGCTGACCACTGCCTGCTCTGCATGGTCAGCAACAAACTTCTGATAGCTTGCTTCCTAATCACTCTCATCAACACCAGACATCCCTTACTAGGTGGCCTTGTTTAGCTTGAGAGTTTCACAGACAGAAAATAAAAGCAAAAAAGAAAACAATGAACACAGCTTATAAGCAGCTTAAGTAGAAGGAATACTCAGAAGAATGAAGGGTACCATCTTGACATCAAGACTGTTTCGACAAGCCCAGACAACAGGCAGTGTGGGATACGATGTGTGCTTTTCTGGCAACTGTCATCTTCCAAAAGGCACTCATTCCTTCACCACCCTGCTATGAAGACATTTGCCTTGCTAGAACCTGATTTAATGGCAAAGCAGCATTATGCTGGAGAGGTTAGCAATATCCTGCAGTGCTACTGCAAGTGACTGCCTGTCACTGCATCAAGGCAGCATTATTAGACATTAAGACCAAGATAAGGGGAATAAAAAAGACTGTCACAAAAGACAAAGATAAAAAGAACAGGGAAAATGAAGCTGCAGGCTACTATGAGTAGTTCACAAGCCAAACTAAGACTCTCACTAATCCCTGCAAAGTGAAGTTCAAAGAGTAGGTTCAGTATCACTCCATTCACCCAGGGCTTGTTAGCATTCTTAGCCTGCAACTGTGTTTAAGATTATGAATATAATTAATGTAAATTACTATGTATCTGGAAGCAATATCCCTATGCTAACTGCTCCAGAATCCTATACCAGAGTGAAAAATAAAAACACAGAAGTGACCAGCAAGTTCCACAAAAATCAGTCTGCATCAAAAGCACAGATAAAAGGGCTCTGGGAAGAAAATAACTACAGGCAGCTAAATGCAACCAATAAATAAATAAAGGCAGCTACATGCAACCAATAGCAATTCTGGTTTTATATCTTTATCCGAACTCTAGTAACAAAACACTAACAAGAGAATTATTTGTAGGTGCTCAAGTAAGAGAAACAGGTGACAAACTTCCCAAGACTTCCAGAAATAAATTGTTTTTTTTTCTGCAGTACGCTAGTGAACCAAAAACCCTAAGAATCTCTTTTTGCCAACATTTAAGCAACATGTAGAGTCCATATATAGTTTTCCACTTCCTACCATGTGTTCTGTTAACCTCATATGTAAACATCAGGATAGCAATGTTAAGAAGGAAATAAAAGTCTAATTGCTTTTTACAAACGTCACAGTTTGGATATGTGACTTCTCTACCACAACACCAAAAGGCTATCACTGATGAAGTCATCTCGCTTACCCACCTTCACTAGACCATATCAGAACTGAACACTTGGCAACACACACACCCTGGGGTGTCATATTAAGTTACAGTCATCCTATGAAGTAGCCCTCTTCCCTTACCTCTGGGATTCCTACACTTTTCTCTCCAAAAATGAGAGAACTGCTCTTAGTTGCTGTCCTGGAAATGTAGATCAAAAGCTCTGTACTTATGCCTCACAAAACTTTAACCATCTAACTCTCTTTTCTCCTGCTAATAAAACCCCAGTCCTATTTTGAGTTTCTTTTGCAGAAGTTGAAGGCTGTCACAGGAAGGAAAAACACTCTGAAAGACATTAATGCACAGTGGACAGCTGTGAAGGAGGACGGTAAAGACAAAAATTGGCTGTACAAACAGAGTTTTACCCGTATGCTCTTAGCAGTTGATGTGCTAATGGAAAACAGCAGGTGCATTGTGAGCTGATTGCACTTCTACAGATTGGTTCTTTAATTGTTCTGTATCTCCAGCAAATGATATATTGTCAGAATGAAAAGGTAGAAACTGGATTTAAAAACAAGCATGGAATTCCTTCACAAGTGCAAGGAAAAAATTACTTCGGTAAGTGGTAGTCTCAAACCTTTCTCTCCTCATTCATTCAAACCATCCAAAGGTCCCTTTCCATCTGGGCCATTAAGCCCATACTTAATTTTCATTGTGATATGTAACTCCCTCTGTGCAACCAACTTCCACCATTCCTCTTGAACAGGGAGAAGAGAGTCAAAAGCCTGAGCTAGCCAAGCGCACAGAGTAACCACGTTGGCATGGCCACTGAGCCTCCCCTTCAGGCTGTTCTTGGATAATATTAATTCAGACACAACTGCTTCCAGGCAGCTAATTTTTTTCAGGTACCAACACACATGTCAAGCTTCCTAAAGCATCTAAGGAGAAAAGGTACTTTAAATGAAGAGATTCCAAAAGAAGGGTGATTGCCTGTATATCTCACAGGTGTCTAACTAGCCATGAAGTTTCCTACTTAATGGATAAAAGGTAAACCCAAATGCCAGCTTGAAGCAGAACGTTGACCATGACACGGAACACCAAACCTATGGAACACTTCACCTATGGAAGAGGGGGAAAGAAGTCCACCATTTTAGTCTCCAAAATATACTCAAATCACATTCAAGAAACCAAAAGTGAGACATATGGCTCAACAAAGTGGCAATCAGCAGGCAGGTTTCAATTGTTGAACATTTTAAGGCAAGAGACTATTGGGGGAACTTAAATTTGCCGGTTCTTGCTAAGACAGCACCAATAATGTAGAAGACAGACGTGGTGGACATTTATGCATTTACAGAGAGATCCTTGCAAGATGCCCACCTGAAAAACCACAAGTCTAGGTCCAAAAGATGCTTTAACTGAAAGGATTTAAAGTTGACAAAGAAAGCTAAAAGATCTCACCCTGAATCCTGTAAGCTTTCCACAGGTGATTCATCATCTCTGCTAAGCACGAGGCTGCTTCCACAAAAAAAAAATGCCCACTGTAGTCTCAGTAAAACAGTGTCTATGGTGCTCGTGTTCTCTGCCTGGGTGCTCTGGAATGTCTCAAAAGAAATTGAAAAGAAAGCCCCAAAACAAGTTCTCAGGCCTGGAAGGTGAAGCCCTTCTTGTACAGAGACAACACAGTTAATACCTTCCTACTCTGTGACAATGGCACAGCTGAACAGATCGGCCTCAGCACTGATCCTCGAGAGGAATGAAAAAGGACAGAAAGGAGAAAAGCTGCACATGTTGAAGAAGTGTTATCTCCAAGCTCCTTCATAACTATATTCTGCGAGGCAGCCTGCCCTCAAAAGCAGACAGGAGTCAGCCACAGTCACACCTTTAGGCTTGGTTTGAAAGCCTTTATGGAACTGAAGTGACAGATCTTTAAGCAAGGCTTTCAGACAAGGTGCTGCACTGTTCTGTGCATCTGCTTTTCAGTCTGACAGATCAAAGAATCTGTATTATTTCCCACATTTTCTGCAGGAAGGAAAAAAAAGGGACATGGGTGGGAAGAATTAACCTGCAGAAACAGCTTAACATCATGGTGACTGATTTAGAATCACACATGAGAAAAATTAGCATGCAATATCCAAGCACTCTTGGACGCACTATCTACAGTCTCCAGCATTTTTAACTATTCCAGAATAACAATCTCTGGAAGTGATCCAGTCAAACTTATTGAAGGGACAATACAGTTTAGCCCCATACATCTGAACTTACTACGTGTTCAAATGTAAGGCACTCAAAGTACCTTGAAGTTAGAAAGTTCAGTAACTGCAGCTTGTCTACAAAGAATGTATTTTTACCAGTTGTTCTGGAAGAATGAAGTGACACCATTCTCCACTCAGAGACTCTTATCCCAGAATACAAGAAGCCTTTTCATTTTAGCTTAGGATTCCTATAATGCTAACCCAAAAACCCACTCATATCAATTTATCTGTTAATAACCTAATATTACCATCTGTATATATATTACCGCCTGAATCAAATACTTTCATGCAGACATGACTAAGTTTACAGTTGTCAGTTGTATTTAATAAGCAGTGAGATGACAACAGTGACAGGTTAAACACCGGCAGCGCATGCAGAGAGATAACATCTTATTAGACCAAATAATACAGGTATAGCTTGCATCTCCCTCCTCCCCCTGCCCACAGCAGCTAGTGTAATGAAAGGATGTTACTAAGGCCTACGAAAATACTACTTCACAATCTTAGACCAACACTACAACTATTGCTACCACAGAGTAAATGTATTTATGCATGAATTCAGATGAGGTTCTGAAGAAATTGCACACATTCTGGAGAACATGGCACCAAGAGACTGACACACAGGAGGAAAGGCTTTAGCTTAAATGTATGGGGCCAAATGCACACAAACAGCATGGAGGCCAAGTTTCCCATGTTCCAAACACTAAGTCACCAGGTAGACAAAGCTGAAAAGATGCAGCAGCGAATCTTGGAGGAGAAGAAACCTCAGAACACCACAGAAGATGACAGCCAAGGATGGCTTGTATGGCAGCCACCCCGTGCAAGCACTGGACTCGTTCCTTGCCCACAGCTTTACATATAGGAAATCTAACTGGTGGTTAATGCTACTTCCACTTTTCATTTTCCTGGAGATCAAGAGTAAGAAGAGAGACTATTTACCAATTACATTAACCAGTTTAGAAAGATAAAGCATCATGGCAAATTGCTACTGCTTTTACATTAAGAGTAGTTCATTAGATTCCAGGAGAAAAGCATGAGCTGCATACAGCTAGACAAAGAAGCAACTCTGCATCACGCATCAGATCTGGAGGAGCGGGGAAACCAGAGCATCTGGACTATGGCAAGAAAGAAATATGACTGTTCAGGCAACAAAGCAAAAAAGAAGGGATACAAGAGTCAAAAGAAGAAAGAATTTTGTATAAAAGATTTCATTGTGTAGTGTCAGCAGAAGAAATCAAATGAGTCACGAGACAAGTTCCAACCCAGAAGACCCTGCACAGCAGCTCCCTCTAATCAGCCAAGCAAAATAATGAAGCAGAGAAGGAAAAAGATAGAATGTCTTGAATGCACAGAATAATTCAGTATGAAATATTCAGCCAAACAAATTCAGCCACTACACAGTAAGGAATGAACATTTCTCTTTGCTCAGTATGAAAGACAACCTTAGCTTGGCTGACTGAATTGCTTCCCCGACTGGATGCTCTTACTGTGTAAATGTTATCTGCAGGGGAACACACTTCTCTGCAGGCATTTGCCTGGCTCTGTGAATGGAGAACCTACCAGCTTTTCTTCTCTCAGCAGAACAGCTCGCCTCAGACTAAGGGAATGGAATAAAAGAAAGAAAGGTCTGCACTTGTGAGGTGTGCGCCATACAAAACTGGCCCAGCAGCCAGCACATTTCTGCTTCTCCAGGCCAGGAAGCTGCTTGAGAAAATCTACTACACAGTGAAACTTCTGCATTATCTCCCTCAATTTTCATCTTACACAAACAATGCCACAGTGACAGGGGAAGACATTCACCCACACGGTACTTCTGAATATTTAATTGCTGGAGCATGAAAGGACAACTTCACAGCACAATATTCCAGGAAAAAAAAAAAAAAAAAAAAAACTCTTCCACCCC
>VXAV01006656.1:227035-264874 GCA_013399715.1 Alectura lathami | reverse complement strand
CCACTTAAACTTGGAAAGACATTACTATCTTGCTTTTCTGGGAATAGCCAGTCCTTCATAAAGGGACACTACCCTGACAAACAAAGGGCATGGAGCATGCCATCTCTATCATGTTTGCTTGCTGCAGTGGCACATACAAGCTCTGGCAGTAGCAAAGTTGACAGCATCCTCTGCTGGCAGCAACAACATAAAAGCCCAGACCTTTGAGGGGCTCATATCTCCTCTCAAACACTGCTCCATATCATAGCATCCATACGAACTGCTTCTACAACAACACTCAGAATAATCCTATGTTCTAAGTATAATATACACAAAGGGGGAAAAAAATTCAGTGAAATATTGAAGTACCAAAGAAGAAATCTCATATGCATGACTGAAGACAGATGAAAACAGTCACATTCTTCCTGCTAAAATTAATTTTTAACTAAATGCCTGAACTTCTGGTCTCTATGTATTCTGAACAGACTATTACTGCATTACCATTATTCCCATTTCTTGGAAAGGACTTGCTACAAATTTGTTCTCTGGGTTCACTTTGGGTACCACTGGAAGTCCAAACATCAATGTTGGAGAGTAGACTTAAAAGTTTGTCAGGAGAACTGTTGAGAAAGAAATACAGTGGCTTACAGGAATGCTGTTCTAAGGCTTGGATGCAGGGCCGTTCCTCCCTTTGAGGCAGGGGGCCATTTGCTCTCCTTACAGGACATTAAGCCTTAACACAGACTCACAAGCACAAAGTCTTCCAACAAAGCAGTCCCAGAAACTTCAACCAACCTGACAAAGTTGTACAGATACAGCAAGTAATGGAACATGCTGGCTGTCCCCTATAGCCTTAGACCAAAGAACTAAGTTCTGTAAAGCCTCTCAATGATTCCTGTTCTGCCTCAAGATTTGAAGGCTCCAAAATATTCTTGGTTTTCTATTCAAAAATATCTTGGTTTCTCATCAGTTCTGTGAGGAACTTTCCTTTCCTTTGTTCAGTCAGTCCTTTAAATCCGGCTGAGACAGCCTGACATGCCAAGGTTGCCTAAAACCTCTTTCATTTTTCATAACAGAAGTGACAAGACTCATTTGTAGCAGTTTTCACTGAAGGACTAACTGAATGATCTAAATTTAACTTGTTGCTATAGGAGGCCTGAGACGTCTTTGCTTGGTAAGCTCTAAGAAGCCACAAAGCAGTCCTGTGCTGACAACACAGCAAGAGGGCAGGACAGCTTGCACACTTACTCAAAATCTTCAAATTCCAGGTCATTTCCCTCTACAGATGGGCTTGAGTTCTCTGAAGTGGAAGAAGAGGAGGAGGAAGAGCGGAGACGGTTCTGTTGGTATCGCATGGAGCGCTGTCGAATACTGTCCCTCCGCGAAAGATACTGAATCATCCTCTGAGCATAATACGCAGCAGGAGACAACCTGAGCAAGAGAGAGATACAGACTCTTGTTACAAAAGCATAGAATGATGGCTTGCCTCCTTCTTCCTCCAGAGCTTCAAGTTCCAGGACAGTGGCAGCATAGCACAAAATAGGTTGTTTGCATTTTTTCCAGAAGTAAGACAGCATAAATAAGGAAAGCAAGTAGAACTAGCTTTCCCCTTANGAACTAGCTTTCCCCTTATACACTTTGCACCTACAGTATTTCCTAGTGCAAACAGAAGCACTATTGAGTGCCTGTAAACAAAAACCTCACCCTCAGCACGGAATTTTCTTCTGAGGAGTCTTTGGAGTCCGTTCTTTCACTAGTTACCAGTTCACGCAGCTAACACCAGCAAGCATCCCTGGTAAGAAACAAATCCACTCCCAATATGAACTCTGCCAGCAACGCCAAACAGCACCAGTGTTAGACTGAATCAAGGGGGTGCTGTTTTGAGGGTACTTAATAGGGGCACCACGGAACATCAAGCGGGGAAAAAAGGTTGAACAGCGTTAACTGCTTTGTACTCCAGATGGTAAGGATTTCATACAGTGGCAATTTTGTCAGATCCACTAGATGTTGTGAGAGCAGCACTGTGATTAAAACCCCTGCATCCCACCTTCCTCTGCTATTAACTCCTAATCCTTTCACAAGCACAGTTCAGCCTTTGTTTGCATCAGCTATCATGCATGGGTATTACCCAGTTCCTTGGTGCTAAATGGGTACAAATGCGCTCTTTTGTGACCCACATACAACCACAACCTCTGGCACACGCTCTGTGACACAGCTGCTCAGTATTAAAGTCCAGAGACACGAATAATCATTTCTTCACTTTTACTTAAGACTTGAGTGTAATTTAGGGGGAGGACAAAAACAAGCAAAAAACCCCAACAGCTTAAACATTAACATGCCTATTCCTTTAGCTTCTAGCTCCCACATTCCATGCACATGTTCTGTTTTGTTCTTTTGATTCAATGCTAGTTACCAGACCGTATTTTGATGACCCTAGGAAGTACCAATCTCGCTTCATGTAAAGGCACCATGGGCAAGAGGCCAATAATGGAGAGCACAGACCCATTTTTACCTACAGATGAAAGTCTGAACAGTTTTAAACATGGAAAAAAATTAAACAAAACCTCAAGTAAACAGTAAATTCCAGGGAATAATCTAGAGATTAAAATACACTTTTTTTTTTTGCAATTGCACAAGAGGTGGGCTGTCTGCCTTCTACCAATGCTTTCCATCTTCAGAACAGAGCTTCAAGATAAACTCTTTTTAGAATGCAGCTCACCATCAGCCATGAAGACTTAAGGATATATCCACCCTCACTACTAAGTTCCATTGTGTTACACTGCAACTAGCAACAAAACAAAAGATAACTCCGTATTCATCCCTTGATAATACGATTTCTATATGACTTATGAGTCTTCTCCCGTCCCACCCCGCACCAGAGCTATGGTGATGTACTAGGAGTACAATACACAAATAGATACACACCCATCAGCATGAGCAGCAAATAATCAGAACAGGTATGATAAAGTGCCATGCTACTATTCCTAAAGTCATATTTCAATGGAAAACTGTACTTAATAGTATTTTGAGAGACTGCTCCCTGAAGCAGCATGAAAAAAAAAAAAAACCCACCACATTAATTCTCCATGAAATGGATTGTATTAATGATGTTTTAGCTGCAGAGAACCACCAAGGACAATCAATCCCCCATTCCTGCATACACTCAGGGCACATAAGAAAAAGGGAAGGTGATGAGAAGCATGCAGACTAAGAGATGCCTCTTCCTCAGTACAAGCTCCCCCCTGCACCCTACCAGGTTGTTATTTCTTCAACATGTCAATTTTACAGACATTACAGGCTATGGGGTCTCTAAAGGTACTCAACAAGCAGCAAAGGCAGTATGGGGAACCATACACACGCACTTTGTTTTGGATGCCTCCTTTATCTTTTATGCACTGTTGGATGAGTTAAAGCTGTTCACACCTACATAATGCAGAAGACTTGGCTGTACAAACGTAGTATTTCTCTTTACTCTCTCTTTACACCCCTAAAGACTTGCTAGGCCAAGTATAAAAAAAGCAAGGCTTTACAGAAATGCACATACAAACGAAAAGCTGTTCTCTTCTTTGGCCTTTTGCATAAGCCAAGGTCTCTACGTATGCCAAAAATTAAGTCTACAGCATACTGTGTGCGTGTAGAGAAAGGAAAGCACACAGAAGCCACACAATTCAAGAAAACGCAAACAGTGGTCTCAGCAGCCCAGCAGCGTGACAAGTGAAACTTTTTTCTTTGTTAATAGAACACCAAGGCAGATTTTTACAGAAGGATGTGAAGAAGGATTTACGCAGACATTTAGTATTCTCAATTCACGCAGCACATCGCAAGAGAACATCCAATGATTCTTGTTTGAAGAACAAGAAAGAACAAGCAATAAAGACTGGCAATAATGGATAACTAGAAGCCAGATGCAGCTTCCTGACAGCACGTGGCATGTGGAATGGATAGATGAAGAGGATTTCCAAAGGTAAGACAAGAAGCTTAAGTCTGATTAAACACAGAAAGGTGCAAGTGATCATAACAAAAGGGCAGGGGAGAAACACATTCAAAGCAATAGGCTAAGGAATTAATCCTTGCAGATGAGCGCACGCATAACAAAAAAAAAAAAAGTATTTCTCACGCTGTATCTGTCTTTGGAATACAGTCATGACACAAACCAGAACTGAGAACCAGCGTACAAGATTTAGCTGTCCTGGAAGGAGAAGAAGGCTGCAAAGCAGCATAAGAAACACTGGTTACCACTAAACGTACCTCTTCAGTTCATGCAGCTGCTGAACACCACTGCAGATCAGCCCCTGACTGAAGCTCATCTACCAGCTGGCTAAACACAAGCCAGTCACAGCAGACTGCTTGATTCATTTATTTCCCACCTGTGCTTCTAAAAAAGCAATGGCAAAGCATGGATAGTTTATCCAGTAATTCTTAACCCAAGTTTGTGTCCCCAGGACAGCAGGCTGTATTTGGCAGCACCACACGAGCTGAATTAACCCAGTCTCTTAGGTGACTGGACCCCGATTACTGAAGCAGATGGTTCAGAGTAAGAGAAATGCTGCCACACATGACAAGACACAGAACAAGGCACCGAGTGGGAGAAATGCTGCTGTGCAAAAACCAGAAACAAACAGCTTCTGTCTCATCCACCAGCTATATCACTGAGAGACAGGGCGTTCTCTGGACACCCAGTGCTGCTGGCTGGCCGACGAGAAGAAAAACTGAAGGAAAAGAAGGAACTGAAAGAAACATTTTGCTAACATCACTAAAGTTCAAGCATCTTGCACTAAATGGCATCATGAGTATTAAAGAGCAACTACACAGCACAGTGTCCTCAGCTACAGCCAAACAGGCTGGACATATTTACAGAAAACATGAAATATTTTAAACAAAGGCTGCTTCTCCTCACCCTCCCTCATTTTAGTGTCTTCAAAGGAAAGAAAAATAAAAATCACAAGAGCTTCAGCTGGAGGACGGCTATGCCCAGTTGCTCAGAACAGCCACAGCAAGAATCAGCACACTTGCATGCAAGAGCACGAGGCTGCTCTGCAGAGCCCCAGGCTCCCTAATGTGTCAGAAGGGCTGACACCACCCATCAACCCTGACTGATGCTGATGGCCAGGATGTTCACGTTACTGTAACTCACACCTGTAAAACACCTTCCTGCCAGCAAACATTTTAAAGCAGTTACCTGACTGGTGCCACTAATTTCCTTGGTGATGACAGCAGCAGCATACATACCACCAATCCCTGAGCTGAAGGCAGTGCTGGCAATGGACACCAACTTTTGGTTGCTTCCATTCCACTTAAACCCTCAACTCACAGGCAGCGTTCAGGTCTGACAAACTGCCAAGCCAAGCATCTATTTTAGCAGCTTAGATTCTTTAGATGTTCTAGAGATGTATCTAACAACCACTCCTGTGTTGCTTTGCATGTGTAGTCTGGGAGCAACTTATTGAATACTTCTATTTTAAAAAGTATTAATATGGGTGTCCTTTAGATGCCAGCTCTATCTGATTCCTCTGCAGCTTGTTTTCTCAGCTTAGTACATCTGTAAATGTGAAGAATGACCTAACAGTCAAGGCGACCTTACAGAAGTTCAGTAAGGCCACTGAGAACGACTGCAGCAGTCTACATCAGAACATTCATTCTAAACCTGAGGGAACTTCAAAAGCATTCTCCCTGCCTCACTCCTGACCTAGGCTGTTCAAATACAGCACCAGTACAGACAGAAGGCAGAAGAACACATCTAACAAACACACACACTTGAAAATAAAATTTTTCAGAGAAAGGATGGAATTGGAAGGAAAAAAAACACACCACACTGGAGACAAAGTTTTTCACCTTTGTTTCACTTTTTCCACTTCTTTTTGAAAGTTGTAACATTTCCATTACAAACTTATGATGCTACAGAAAACTCAAAATGCAGCAACATTCCATTTATTCACCCCCTCCAACTTCTAACAAGGCTAATGACAATTAAAAAGATCCTTAACATGCCAGCAAGATTTGTACAGGAAGTATCTGATCTCCAATCACTCCAATTTTCAGCTCACACTGATTAACACTATGTACCTCATCCTCTGAGAAAGACCAAGCGACACTGGAACAAATTAAACCTCTTAGAAGAGGTTTCAACACTGGACTTTCTTCCAAAGCTCCTTATCAACACAAGCTACTACACCTTCTATATGACTTAAAAAAAAAAAAAAAAGCTGAACTTCCACATAAAGAATGCCATATCAGTTCAGTTCAAAAATAGCTTCAAGTAGAAGAACACTTTTGACAATGCTCCTCCTTACACTAGGAAATGTCTCACACAGTGATCCCTTTTCATACACTTCATGGAGTTTTGTCAGGAGAGAGATCTGACAAATGGGGAAAAAAATTCAGCAATCTAGGCAGGCTCTCCTGCTTTTTTCCTTTTTATAATGAAGTTCCAAGACAGCCAGAACCACTTCTTACAACCTCTGCTCAAGAAATCTGCCAAGATCAAGAAACCAAGAAAGCTTTGTATTATGCATTCCAGAAAACAAGGAATGGTGCACTTCCAGACGTTTAACAGCTTTTTATATTCACAAATTGACCTGGATGTAGTAATATACTTTAATTAGCATTTGTCAAATATTTTTCATCTCTCCAGGTAAATCAATCCCTCTACCATTTAATTCATTGCCATCAAGAAAGCTTTTACATTTATCAGCATTGTTCTGACACTCAGTTGCCAAGACCTCAACAGATTTTCCAATGACCTCAAATATGGGTAGCACACTCTACCTTACAGCTCACTCACAAACGGGTTTTTTATACCATTTCTAAGCTTCTGAATTATCTTCACAGAGCAAATTTCTTTACAAGAGATGGAAAAAAAGTCTAATATAAACATTTCACCTCTACAAGGATGTATTTACATGGAGTCAGAGTTGTTCTCTAGCACAATTGTACTGTGTGGCCAGTTTGCAACATCGCCTCATTTCAGAACTTGTACTTAAAGCACTGTCTGAATGAACAAGTAGGTTGTTAATGTAGAAAAGAATGAGAGGAAAAAAAACCACCTCCTTCAGCAACTCAGATATTTGATGTCGATAGACTGTTATTCCTGCCTTATTCTCTTTGTAAGAAATCCTAGCACCCTTCAGCTCGTGCAATTATGCCAGAGGTTCCTTAAGAGGCTAGATCAGATATACTTAAAAACTACTGCATTTCCCTCATTCACAGCTTTGTTAAACCCATCTAAAGAAAGCCTATTTTGTCGTAAGTTAGTCTTTGAAAGTTCCCAAAGCTGCTTGCTGTTAACGATTCCATCATCTCTTCTGACAGAGTCTGTGGGTCACAATATCCCATCTGCTGCTTTCTTAATACACAAAGTGGTAAATGCAAAGATCACTCCTTTCCATTTTTGAAATCTCTACCATGTTTGCTTTTTCTAGTTCTCTGAAATACTCCCACCTTTTCTGGAGATGAAGCAACACTACAGGTGTTTCCATGTCTAATGTCAATGATTCATGACTCTTCAGAAGTAATTGTCAGTAATTTGTTCTTAGCTAAGTACACTGAACATCCTGGTTATGCTCTCTCATACAGATGCACTTATGGAGACATTCTATTTTTCCAGGCGTGTCGTCCCCTCTCAACTGCCTCTACTGCAGTTTCCCTTGCTCCCAAATAGACAATTTATTTTTTTCTTCATATTTATTGAAAAAATATTTCAAATATATTGATATCATCTCATTTATTGTTGGACCTGCTTGCCACCTAGTGTTCTCCATCCCAAATGGTTTCAGGAATCCCTGTGTGCTTACTTCAATAGCAAATTCTCTTTTCCTCATTCATCTCAAGACCTGATGACATTTTCACATTTGACTTGTCCTCTGCCTCCATGGCAAGTCAGTGAGGAAGAGATAGGCCCAATACTAGTACTACCCCCAAAGGATTCAGGGACTTATATCAAAGTAATGCATCTGTCTATGAAACTAAACCGCCTTTAAATTGCATTTAGCTCTTACCTGGCTGGATCTGGGTAGATTGGATGTTCCCGGGACCCTGCTCCATCGTAGCGAGATAACGAAATGAGGGAAGACTCCAGCAACCTCCTAAAAGTAATAATAATAAAAAAAACTGATGACGAAGTCAGATTGTTCAGGAGCATCCCTCCTATTTATGCCCTACTTTCTAAAGCCTCTTAGGACTCTTTCTACCATCAGCCCAGAAAATTCTGCAACATACTAAACCACTGACTGATGGCGTGTTTTTGCCACATAACTATACAAAGTGTAATATTTTCACTATACAGAAGAAAGAAGCAAGCAAGAAGAGTGGTCTCAAACCCGCTTCCAAATTTCAAGAAAAATATGCAGATGCTGTTTCTCCTTTGGAGACGAGCTATCCCCATTTGCCAGGTCCATAAACACCACACAGTGAACGGGCCAAGGAGCACAGGGGCAAAGAACACAGCTTGTTACAGAGACCCTAAGGCTCTGCTGGCAAATATTCACAGTAAGATACTCAATTTTAGTCTCAAGGCTCAGAAAGAGGTTTTTCGATACAAAAGCGTTCACTTCCTCTGTATCTTAATCAGTCACTGGGAGAGATACCAATATTCACTCAAGAAGTAAATGTATGCAAATGCAGCCAGACAGCCTGAATATGTGAGAAGCAAGTCTGAGTCATGAAGGCAGCAGAATCAAAGTATATAGCAGGAACATGTCCCCCACCACAGCTTCCACATGCACCTCTATCTAGCTTCTCGTCACAAAGCAGAGGATGGCATTGTTTCAAGGCTGACTCATCCGAGCCTGCTGCAGCCATTACATTAACGCTTACAAGAGAGATGATTTTGAGCGGGTGTGGAGAGTGGAAAAATCAACTACCAAAGCTATAAGGCTGCTGAGTTTCTTTTCAAGTCTTTTGGCCTTGGAACTCCTGCTAAATTCTGTTTTCCAGTCGTTGGACCTCAGATGAAAATTGTTATGGTTTGAAAGTCAGAGATCCGACACCACATCTGTTCTACTCAACCCCCACACACTTGGAAAGAAAGATTTCAATCCATCAGTCTTAGCCCCACATTCCTCCTTTGCAGTTAGCATTTGCAATGCAGGACTGCAAGTTTCAACACAGGAAGCAGGATGATGGACCAGATCCACATCCAGCTTCCCACTTCTAGCCAGCAAGTCATAGTATCACGAGGGAAAGATACTGAGAGCATAACCCTGCCCAGAACATTCCTCAGGTAAGCACAGCAGGAAAACAAATGAGACGTGTTTTTCCCAGTAGCGGACCCCCATCAGGACCACAAGACAACTCTGGATGGCGTTCCAGTCTTCCAGGAGTAAAAGAAATGAATAGAATCCTTCTCTTTTACGTTTTAAATCTAGAATACGGGAAACAGCAAGAGATTGCTCCAGTTACTTGGAAGGGCATGTGCCGGCTCCAGAGACTCAATGCTGGCTGCAAAGCAGCGGGACTGTACAGAAGGTAAGAAATGCTGTCCTCTCTGGCACAAAGTTGCCTGGCAACCATTTGTCTTATTCAGGAACAGTTACTGAATCTCTTAAACTTTGAGATGAATTAATTCCCACGTTACTGAGTCAAAAAGCTCTAACCTTCAGCACTGCTAGGCATTAGGAACCCCTCGGCTCCCCAGAAAGTTACCATACTCCAAGTCCTGGTTCTCCAAACCCCTTCTCCTGCTCCAAGCACAGAAGCCAACGTATGCAAAAGCAGCTAATCCAGAAGAAATGGTGCAGACAGACCTACAGTCACTACAGCCCAACACTTGCCACATATATAAACAGCTTTTATTATATCTTTCAAGTAGCCTTGATGCTCTGGGGCTGCCACCATTCTCATCAGTCCCATGTTATCTCTGCATGTCTGCTTCCCTCCAAAACCCAGAGCAGTTTATTACGAGTCTATTCTGCAAACGATGCTTCAACAAACCAGCAAAACTGTGAATGTTCCCTTGTTCTGTGTCAGACCCAAACATGCAGCAAGGCCAGTGGTGCCCCACAGACCACATTCAGCCCATGCACCACTGCCCCACATGCCAGCAGCTGATAGGCGAGGGAAGGCAAGGAGCAGACTGTTTTAAAAAGGGGCACAGGAGCCAGGCTTCGCCCTGTGCTGGCAGCAGTCCCGTACTTGCCAGCAGTGGAGTTCTGAGCAGGAAGAAGGAGCAAGGCACACAACACAGCACCTTGGCGTAGCTCTGCCAGGAGGCACTCTGCTTGGCTTGAAAACAGCAGCTTGGGGAGCCTACAGTTCCCAACTTCAGACCTGACCTGATCTGATCCTTGAAATAATGCTTGAAGAGCCCTGCTCTGCAGGGCACCTTTCATCTCAAATGAAAGATGCTAATTTAGCAAAACATGAACCAGTAGTTCTCTGAGCCACAGGTTGATACTCAACAGCCAGTTATCCAGGTAAACAGACGTTCTGTAGGTTTTACAGCCCTGCGATTTGACCTGAACAGCTTGCAACTCCACCCCAAGAAGCAACAGGAGCTGTTGCTGCTCTAGGAGCGCCTCCTGAACCAACACGGCCCCCTAGGAAGATGCTCTCAGCAGTAACTGTTGTGGGGAGAGGGATGACAAATGTGCTTCATTAAGCACCATCCATAGGATGCACTCTGAAACCATGAGTCAGAGTTGAACAGTCTCAGCTGTCCTTTGAGCAGAGCCTTCCAAGTCTGCCAACATCAAAAACACCTCCTGCACTACATGACACCAAGGCACACAAGCCACTTAGTACAGCCACATGCAAACCACGTGGGCAAAGATAATTCAGCTATGAAATTGCTAAAGGCTATAGATTCTGAATTTTCCTAAAACTGTGTCCTCTCAGATTACTAAGAGCAACAAACAGGTGGATATCAATATATATAGTAGGCAAAAAACAAACAAAACAAAGTGCAATCTCCTGAGATCCAGATGGATCTCTGCACTTAATGCTCCTGAGAATAACAAAATCGGTACCGAAACCAGAGTACTGAATACAAATAACATCTATTACTTAACTAATTCATTCTAGACTAAGCCCTTGAGGCTCAAGTTACAGACCCAATTGCAGCTGGTGCTGACAAATGGGTTCAATAATAGATACGCTGCCGTAATCATCAATAACGTCTAATTTGCGATACTGACAGTGTAACCTGCTGTCCCCGAGGAAGGTGCAGAGAAATGTTTTTAAAGTAAGTCATGTCATATTCTACAGTAGACTTAGATGCTGCGTTCATGGCTCTGGCCATCCTAAGACCCCAAAAGAGACACAGACTGTGTTTTTGGGGTCTAATGTAATCCAACACCCTACCAAGGCATACACCTAGGTTAGCATCAGTTCTGTTAAGAAGGCTGACAACAGCCCATGGACAGATAGCAGCAGCCCTGCTACAAAGAAGTGCTAGCCACTAATCGTCTCACAGCTCCTGACTGAAGCGTGCAAAGAAAGACCAAAAATGCACATTGCTTCCGCCTCCTTTGGAAACACTGCAGTAGATCATGATTGACTCCCAAACCCTTTCCAGAGCTTCCAGCACCCTCTTCCTCTCCTCCCTGCTGCACCCCCCTCCCATTTTTGCTACCCAGATACATAACAGGCTAACACTAGGCTCTGTGAAAGCAACTGCTCCACTATTTCTGTCTAGACAATATGAAATTGTCACAAATGACATCTAAAGTACAATTAGCAGAAAAACTGCAATTTCCACTCTCCTCCCCCGCTCACCAGGAAAAATCACACATTATCATCCTCCAGGTTGTCAGTCAATGCCACGATGAAGAGGATTAACTCTGCTCACCCTGGGAGATGCTTCTGGCCCAGCTTGCTGAATTAGGAGGAGGGGGATTGTAGTTCTTTGTCAGTTTTGTTATCATTGTTGTTTTGAAAACTACTACAAGATGACATAAACTGCCTGTTCAGCAGCACTGGTGTCTCAGCAGATGTCTTTTCCATCAGCCATCAGGAACTACGGGACTGCCACCCCACGCTCACTCCATTAACTCGCTGCTGCCACCAGTATAGAGGAAGAGAAGGCGAGGTCTGCGTTACGGGATGTCTCTAGACAAGGGCACGAGGGAGAGCACTGAACGCTACAAACAAGAAAATTTCCCAGTAATCAAGCAGATGAATGCCAGAAGCTGCAGCTTGAGGGGAAAAGTCACGATACAATCTCCTCACAGCACACCAACTATCAGACTGTACCACACTCCCCGGGGGCGAGGATCACCACCAAAGCCTCTTGGGACAGAATGATTCATCTAGGTGGGCTTTGAGCAGATCCTTAAATGCAGCAATTTAACTTCTCAGTGACACTTTCTAGCAATATGTAATTTCTACACCAAATCTTAGATTTGCTGTCACAGCACGCACATTAGCGAGCAGTGCTGCTATCCAACCTACACCGAGAGAAGGGCTCTCCTCTCCTTCCAAAGGGGAGGCACTAAAACAGGACCAAGGCTTAGTTTCCTTAAAACCAGAAAATAAAAGATCACTCAGTCAGCTTCGAACCCCGCTTAAGCTGCTGCTGCTCAGCAGCAACCAGGATAAAGTGGTAAAATGCAGCACTCCGAAGACAGGACGCACTCCTACCCTTCACACAGCCGCAGCCCTCGGCTATGAAGAGGGCCTAAGACAGCAATTCATAATTATCCCTCGAAGGAGAAGTACATTGACAATTCTAGCAGCTTCTGTGAACTTCCTCCCCTGGTTTTCCATCTTTCCCAGAAGGGCTTTTACGTTCCCTGCCCCTCACTTAGCGGTGAAGTTACTGCACAGCCTCATCTCACATCCCCTTTTCAGCCCTCTGACTTACAGCTAGCAGTCAGTTCTCCCAAGCCCTCGTCCCTATGGATGTGTTCCTAATGAATGTAGAGAACAGCAATAGTTTAAAACAAGAGGAGGGTGACTGAAGGGAATCTAATGATGGTGCAATGTTTGACATAAAGGCAACAAGAAAGCTGAAGCATGAGGACAGATGAATGTTCTCTGGCTGTCCACTAATACTGCTACCCTCTCTCAAATCCTAAGCTCATTTATTAAACTGCTAACAAGCCCCATTAATTCTTGGAAATCACTTACAGGCAGTAGAAGACCAGAGGGCTATGCCAAACAAAAACCTCAGCCAATCCAATCCACTGGTTTTATTTCTTTTCCCCTTTCCCTTTTCTCTGAAGAATAGGGACACATTATTTCACCAAAAAACTCCACTGTGTTGCCTAATGTCACAGAACAAATGGAAGTCACATATGCAGAAACCATCAGGCATTTTGTTCCATGGCTTCATTCTCCTTAAGTTTTTTAGTCTTTGTAAAACAGCAAAACACTACTGCTATCACCAGTTTCATATTCAAGCTTAAAATAAAAAAAAAAAAAAAAAGCAATCAGTATGCAGTTCTAAAGATTGCCTGAAAAGATGATTTCTAAAATTAAGTCCTTAACAGAATCTACTCTGATACTTCTAAGCTTGGATTTCTACTGTTGCAACTTTTGCATGGCTATGGTTAGTCATAGCAAGCCTGGCATCAAGACTGAATTAAGACAGATCACAAGCAGATGATTAGAAGTGACAAAATGGTCAAACAGAGACATGCTTTTCTAAAGACAGTTATAACCACCTACAATATACACCCAAATAAATACACGAGATCTTCAGTACTGATGAAAATCCGAACGCTCACCCAGCCTCACATTTCTCAGTTACAATAAAGTAAAAACTCCTTTAGGGAAAGGAGGGAGTGTAGTGACCACAAAGATGCAATGCACAGTCAGTTATAGGTTCCAAACATGGCCTTTGTAGAACACTTCGGCCTGTCTGGGAGAAAGAGTTTGTGCTAACTCTGAAGGGCGGACAGGGACAGAGAAGAAACCTTTCCCGGCTGAAGGTGTGGAGCTGTCAGAGAACCACAATATGTTTTTCTGAAGGAGAAGCAGGTTGCATATAGGTCAGAAGCTCTCATGAAAAGTATTTTCCCCCTTCACTGATTCAGTGCAAGAATCCTGCAGAAAACAATAAACATTTTTAGTCAGAAAACAAGCAGGTCATCAGCCAGGATGGAGTCTATTTCAGAAAGAGCGCAGGGAAAAGCAGCAGTTAAAGGAAATAAAGGACTGTAGGTAAGAGTACAAATCATGAGATAAGGAGCAGATAGTTTCAAGAACAGAGTTAACTTTAGCATTAACTACCTCCACCTGATTAGAAAATAATACCACAAGATGGATTCTGCTGTTACTGCACGTGTGCTCTCTGACTGGGAACTTCAACCTCCACTTACCACCAGATACCACAGGAGCTACAGGGCACCTTTAGGCTCATCACAGGGAAGGTCCGTGGCTCTGAGGAAGATGATGAATTCTCTAAGTGGACCCAAAGTCACATTCTTAATGTATTATTTCACCTGCTGACAAAGGCCATCATCAGAACAGAAGATGGGGGAGCATCGTGCAGAGGTCCTCATCACACAGCACCCAAGGAACAATTAATGTGCTATTTCAACAGGCAAGAGGAAGCACACATCCATGATAGAAACTAAAAGGGTCAAGAGCAGCTATGACAGCATTGATTAGTTTGGCAATAACTCTGATACAAAAAGAACAATGAAAGATCCTACATCCATTTTGCAATGGCAAGACGTGAGGTAGGAGGAGAAATTTAAACCAACTTCAGCTTGAGCTACTGCACATGCTGCTTTGCCCTACAGTATCAGTTTTCTAACAGTGCTCAGAATGGGACAGGCCTCTAAGCCAAGCTGAAGACAGACATCACAATCCTACATCTGGACTCTTACCAATGTGTGATTATATCAGAAATTCACCTAGAGGTGACTATGGCTACGAAAAAAGGCTTGAAAGTACAGCCAGAACACAGCCAGCACACTGAACTCCCTGCACCTGCACACAGCTTCACTCTTCTGAGGGCTGTTCTACCTGCCCTCGCATGCAGAGCGTATGCTTCCAACCCTCCTTGCTCTGGGAGTTCCCAACACCACAGCTTGTGCGGACACCAGAAAGCTCTGCTCACCCACGCAGCTCTGCGTCAGCTCCTGGCTAATTACATAGGACTCCTGCTTCTCCATGGGGAGCTGAAGAGGAGGTGTTTTCCTGAGGGGGCAGCAGCTGTACCGTTACCTCTGTAGGTTTCTAAGGCTATGAAAACAGAGGTCCCACTGCACATCAATCACTTCCTTTAAAACGCTCTTGTGCGGGCTGAAATAATGAAAAGACTTGGGTCAAGGGATGACCTGTAGGATGGTTCAGCCTCTTACCAGAGCCCTCCCACCCCACGAAGAAAGGGGAAGGATTTTATATGAATGCATTTTGAATGGAAAAAGGAATTGGTTTCCTGGCAGATAATGAACCTGCTTATTCACAGACTTCAGTTCCAGCAGGTGCTTTCTCAAGACGAGAAAGGGAGGGGAGCAGTTACATCATCACACAAACAGCCATTTGGTGCAATCAGTTACATATGTATGTGCAAAATGTTTAAAATGCATGTTAGCTACTCAGCAGACCAGAACGGCTCCACTGGAGAAATCCAGAATCATCATCACTACTTTGGTTACTGTTGTATTACTGAGTCACATCACAGGCCCCTCTCTCCACTTGCTCCAGGTCCACAGAGTAAATATGTGCTCCACTGCAAATTCTCCGGCCCAGATTCTGTAATAAGGAGTGAATAATTGGACAAGGGCAATTTGTCCCCAGGCACGCCGTGCTGACTGCATTCATGAAGAGCATGAAAAATGAGCAGGCGCACGCAACATGTGACTGCACAACCAACGATTAAGCACTCATGTCAGCATAAAAAAAGAGGCACATTTGACTGTCAACATTTCCAGCTCCAACTCACACCCAAGAAAGCTACCAAAATCTTTAGTTGAGCACGTGGGCCTGAAATAGGAGGTCTGAGGGCCTGGCCACAGATTACTTCTTGGCAAAAGGAAAATTAAAGAACTTAAGACATGGTGTTCATGTCACTTACCTCAAGCTAGACAACAGGCTGGAGGAATCAGAGCTAGACAGTTTAAGCATCTCAAAGACCACTATTAATCCTAAGTTGTGAGTCACCTCCCAGACAGAACACCACACGTACATGAACTCTGTACGCAGGCAATGGGGGAACAGAAGCAACCTCTCCGGATCAAGTGAGCTTGCCAGGACGCGTGTCCGTGGTGCTGCAGTGGGAGCAGGAGTCTGCAGGGAAGCCATGTGCACACAGCACAGGGACAGCCAGCCTAGCAAAGAACAGCTTCCAAGGGAAGGAAGCTGTGCACGCTTCTCCCTGCCTGCAGGAAAGATCTGTTTTATGGTGTTCTCAACCAGCTCTCTCTTTGAAGTCAGCTGTCTTCCAGCTTCCAAGTAATCTGTGCTTAAGATCTTTATTCCATGGAAAGCCTCTCTCCAAAAAAAGAAACCTCTGGCACCAAAACTAGGGAAAAAAACCCACCAGCGGGAGAAGCAAAAATGTAAGACAGTTTGGAAGCATGAATGTCTTCCATCCTAATCAAGTAAAATCACTCAAGTCCAATTTCAACAAGTTCCCTTACTGCCATGCAGGAGCAGCTGAACAAAAAGCCAAGTTGCAAAACGCTTCCACAGCAACCCGTAGGGAACCAGGTCTTCACTTCCCTGAGACCGCAGGAAAGCAAAGTCTACCGATTTGTTCTGTCGGTGAACTCCTCATTCTAGGCCTCGGCTGCCAAGCAAGAGGTCGGAGAAGTGGTTTGGCTGAGGAAACACCATGAAGGTAGTTGAGAAGGCAGTTGCTTCTGTACCTGCCCAGTTTGCAAGCCAAGATATTTCAAGAGTAACAAGCGGGAAAGGATCTCTTTTTGTGTGCTACAGCCACTGCTGTATATTTAAATTTGGGCCAACGAAAAGAAAAGAAGGCTTAAGCCTTTTCTCCAAGTTTGGCAAAGCCTGCCCGTGCTCAGCTGTCAAAGTACGGCCGGAAGCTCAGCAGCAGGGAGTAACCTCTGTTAGTCACCACACCAGGGAAAGAACAAGAAACATTTTCTCCCCCACCAACTCTCAGTAAGCAAGTGAAAAAAGCAGCCTTACGTTATTCTTCAGTCAGGAAACCAGTCAAAGGCAGGGAGAGGAACATTTGTGCAAGAAATGGGCACCTCTTTCACCTGCTCTTCTACATAACAGAAGCAGCATATTCAAGAGCTTAAACTTCTAACATTACAGAGAAANCAAACCAGGATGAGTTGTAGCAAAAACCTCAGACCTCGCTCAGACACCAAATGCCCATTTAGCTACCACTGCAGCCTCTCCTACAGTTCCGGCTGCTGTAACATTTTTATGATGAAAGCTGTTCTTATTTTCCATTTCTGAAAAAGGCCAAGCAACACTAACCGAGCTTGTCCACAAGCTGCACATCTCACCCAAAGCTAATCATCACGCTACCTTCAGATTTGCACTTTATGTTCAGCACAGACAAGTCTTTTTCGTTCCTATGTGCCCACATAAGCATTTCCAGAAATCATTCCCCTACCCCCCAGTTTTGCCCTTCTCCCCAACCACAAGCCTGAGCCACCTGTCTCTGCCTGCAAACCCCTTAACTTCTATTTATCCCACTCTTCCCCACTCACTGCTGACCTATTACTTTTATCTATGACCATTATTTGTAACAAACTTCTTTTGAATTTCTTCTCAAGCTCGAAAAGAGCACAGCATAAGCTTTTCCAAGAACTAACATTTTACATATGAAGGCTATAATGTTTGCAAGAAAATCCTTCTTTCCACAGCACCTACAGAAGGACACTAACATAAGACAGGGCTTCGACCTATACCATCCCTTTCCTTGTATACCTTACTTAAAGCCATCTGTCACCTTATCCTGCATGATCTGGCCAAAATGTATCAGCCTGTGTTTAACACAGGGTCTTCCAAGATATCTGTTGCTCACTCAGCAACACAACAAGAATTCAGTACACAAGTTTTACCCCAGCAGCAAAGTGATGTCTACACACCATCAGTTTAAACAGAACAGCCCAGAATAAAAGTGCCAGGACACAAAGCTAGTGGGGTTTCCAGTAGCCATGGTCCCGCATGCAAGGGCCACAGAGAAATGACAAACCCACTCAACATCCAGGGATGGATTGGTTGGTTTAGATTTGGCACAAGACACATTCACACTGATGTTTATCCTGAGCAGTCAGAGTTGTACTGCTGTCTCTACAGCTTGGCTATGTGCTGTCGTTCTCCCGCTCCACTCCCCCCTCTTAAGTGGGCTTAATACATCACTGCTGCAATAAATATCAAATATTTGAACAAACAAGCCACAGTTGTTGTAAACAATTAGGAAAAAATAGTAACAACACTGGTTCTTGCTAATTAAGGAACAAAACAAGGCTGAATACAGTAAGTACGCATTCTGTCTCCACCACAGGATGCACTTTGTAGCTTTAGACAAGGCTCCAGTTCCTCCGTGCTTCAGTTTCCTCCCCTCCAAAAAAACGCAAAGGGAGCAGCACTACATTCTTCTGTTCTGTTTCAGGCCACCTCTAGCCATTCTGATTATACATTTCAGGCACGGAAATGTCTCACAGGAGACAACTCCAAGCCCATGACAGGGGGCAGGGAAATACTCTGGTTGTTTCATCATTAAGATTAGGATATGAGTGAGGTGCACCTTCACATCCAGCGCTTTAAACAGTGAAAAAGCTGCCAGAAGCCGACGTACACGCAGATCTCAACAGCCTGGTCAATTAAGCCAAATACTGGAGCAGCACATCGGAGGCTCAGGCTCTAGCAGGAACGCCACGATCACCATTGTAAGTGACTATATGCTTTTCCATCGTACATACAGCACTTCCCATCACTAGGCAGGAATGTGGGTGTCCCTGCCCTGCCAATCTAATTTAATCACAGCCTGGTCCCAGCCTGACCATAAGTCAACAACACAGCTACAATTTAGAAACGGAAGAGGCATAAGAGGCATCCCCTTGTGGTCATGAATAAGCCACGCCTATTTGCATCAGGAAAAAAACAAAAACACCACAAACATTTTCACTGGCTTCTTATGGAAAAGCCTAAAAATTCAGGTAGTAGCAAGGCGTACTTGAACAAGCAAATGAACTGCCTCATGGAGAAGGTGACCACTCAGACTCCAGCCAGCACCTGACAAGTATTCCTCCAGAAAACAAGCCACATATTATGAAAGTTTTCAGAGGAAGGATGGGCACCCATGTGAATGCAGACAAAAACCTTCAAGGCAGCCTGTCAAGAAAGGTCTGCTTCAGGCTTGGTAGGCAATGAGCCTGTGAAGTTGTCTAGGTATCCTACAGCTTTAGCTTACAGTTACACTCGTTAGAAAAACACACCTGTCTCACCTTGAGATCCACACCCACCCCTTCCAAAACTTTCCAAAAGCCAAGAGGCTAAGCTGCTCCCTTGCTTGCATTCTGCATCACAGCCAGTTCCCCTCAGCATCCCCCATTCATGGCTTTCCCTAAACACAGCAGAATTTGTAAAGGTATGGCAACTAAGCAGATAAGCTGCAGTTTAGGACTTGAGGGTGGGGACAGATGGGACCTCAAGCTCTGTTATTTTCCCCCATTTACAAGAATTGAAACTTTTCGGTTCTGCGATGAGACAAGGAAAAAGTGGAGAACAGAAGCAACATTACCACCTTGTGGCAGCGAGGCAATATGGAAATTAAATGAGTCCACAGAAACTCAGAGGGAAATGGACTGTTTCTTTCCATACCCTGGTGTGTGTATGGAGAGCTACGTGCTGCTGGACAGGCCATCAGGACTGAAGGGAGATGGGGTGTGGGCGGGTTAGGACAGCACCACTGCACCTGCCCTCACGGGCCTGGCAGGACTGTACAGGTAAAACCACAGGTTTCACAGCACTGACAAGTTTCTGGGGGCGACACCACAGCCCAGCTCCTCGCCACGGGCAGCACTGATGACTGGATCTCATTCATAACCCTAAATGTAACTTTCTCATCTCGGCTGAGCACCACACAGTCTCAGCCCAGGGACGAGGACTGGGTTCACAGCATGTAGATAGAGGGCAGGCAGAAGGGACCTCAGTCCTCAGGAACGAGCTGGCAAAATGAAAGACAAATTTCACCCTGGATACTATTAGATGATGTTTCAGGAAAGCTCATCTGCAGCTGTCATTTGTGCACGCTGCATCCAAGACGGAAACGCACCAGCAGAAGCTATGCCCTCAGTCAAACAAGCAACTTCGGCAGGTCAGTTATTTGCACAGCACCGTGGACTCTGCACTTCTGTACACTCCCAAACAAAACACAGGAGTTCATACAGATGTCCCCAGACAATACCAACTCCCCCAACTCATGCGCACTCCTACCCGTGTGCCTGGCACGTGGGACAGTTCAAAAGACTTCTCAGATTTCCAGTTAACTTCAACAGCCTATCTTGTTTGCCTAACTAAATTGGCATGCAAGGCAAGAACATTCCATATTCTTAGGCACACAAGCTATTAGTACCTCAGCCTACAGAATTTGACCTCTGCAAGAAGCACATTTCAGTGGTTAGACAAGCCTGACAGAACTGCCAGACAAAGCTTCTTAGCACAAGAATAAGGACCACAAAACACCTTTCCTCATGAAACACTGGCTTCTTTCAAAGCTGCCTGTCTACAGGACAGGGCTCATCTTTCATTTACAATAATCCCTTTAAATCTCTAGTCAAAATAAACAGGTAAACAAATATGAAGATTGCCTCCTTAGCACAAGATGAGCAGCTAAAGCTTGGATGCGAAGAGGACAAGCATCTCCCTGTGCATTTCTTCCTCCCCATCTGGAACTGTTTTACAAGATAAGGTTTGAGTTGCATGAACAGGGATGCACACACAGAGCACTACTCGCTCCTTGAACCCGTTCTTGAAAGACTGTGGCCTAGTGTGTCATGCCAGAACACAGAAACAATAAAAATATCTCAAAACAGAGAATTTTCCCTGTGTGAAACTCACCAGTTCTGCAGACATCACTGGTATCACAACAAAATGGCCAGAGATGTGGCATTTGAAGATTTGGATGCCTTTTATCAGACAGCACTCCACTGCACCAGTTTTATTAGCTAGCTGAAATACGTGTCAGAAAGGACCACTGCTAGGTCTCGACACACCATTTCCTTCAGAAGCTGACACCAGGTTTTATGCAGGTAGATAACCATAGGACAAGGGCGAATGGGCTAAAACTGAAAGAGGGGAGGTTTGGGTTGGACATCAGGAAGAAATTCTTCCCTGAGAGAGTGGTGAGGTACTGGCACAGGCTGCCCAGAGAAGCTGAGGCTGCCCCATCCCTGGCTGTGTTCAAGGCCAGGCTGGATGGGTTCCTGGGCAGTTTGATCTAGTGAGCTAGTGGCTGGCAGCCCTGTCCACGGCAGGGGGGCTGGAACTAGATGATCTCTGAGGTCCCTTTCAACCCAGGTCATTCTGTGATTCATTCTATGACCAGCTACTTGCAAGCAGGAGGCTGATTAGAAGGATTCCGTCATATCTCTGTCCAACTTTTCATTATAAACCTGAATTGGCCCATGCAGCAACAACGGCTTAAAGTACTTACAGGATCTTTTTCCTCTCTAAGATTACAGTATTAACTCAATGCTTTCTCAACACATTTTTAATTAACAAGTTATAGAAAAATGAAACTAGCTATCATCTGTTGCTCAGTTATCTTTCCTTCACCCAGATCTTGCCAAAAGCCTCTGCCACCAACTTCATGAAGCACATGTCACAGGCCAACTGCAGGGATTTCCAAGGCTCTTTTCACTTTGATGTTAGAAGTAAGGCAAAGATCAATCCACAGGGGGAAACAAACAAACAAATGAATGAAAAAAAAAAAAACCTACATTTGAGTTAATGAGATCAGCTTGGAGAACCTCAGAAAAGCTGAAGCTCAATCTCACCAACTTCTGCTCTAGGTAGACCATGACCTTCCCCAACTTCACACATCACTGATGCAGCTTCAAGCTCCTCAGTGCCTGTGCTGCTTTCAGGCCAAGCTGAAAATGACAAGGCTGCTGTAGTGCTGAGGCTCTCAGTGACACATTCCTCCTATTAGAGGTGCCAGAGCTGTTAGTCAGGAATAGCTTCATTACGTACTTATTAGTGCTTTCATCATTAGCCCAAGGTAATTAACCCAGCATCATCAGAAAGAGCAGAACTGTCTCCCTACCCAGCTGGCATAGCTGCATTAACAGCATCCAGAAGAACAACCTTCGCTAAGCTGCCTACTGACTTAATTGACCCTCTACGGCCACATCTTCTCAGCAAGCTACTTCTCAGCCAAGCAAGCCATGTCAAGGAACAGATCCTGCCCACGGACACAGAATGGGAATATACACACCATTTCCAGAGGCAATTTTTAGATAAAAATTTTCAGCTAGTCTATGAATAAAGAGCTCAATTGCCCAATGAGGACACCTAATGGAGAAATGAAGTAGAACAGAAGTTAAGATGTAGGTTAGGCACAACCGAGGTCCGGAAGACTCGGCAGCAGGACCTGAGGATGCTCATTCTAGGGGAAAAAATGGTAAGTGGATGCTTGACTTGTTACTGCTCTATAAGGAAAAATGTAACAGCTGGGTTCAGAAGGGTAGAGAATTACACCTGCAGGATATAGGTATCCCACACGCAACGTTCTTTTAAGGGAAAAGAGTTCATAAAGCTCCCCACAGGTCCAACCAGTGTGTTTAACAGGAAAGCAAATAAAGCTTTGCTCAAAGGAAATCGCCATGAGCATTTTACTAGCAGACTGCTCACTGCTTCCAGTTCCCTTCCCTCACCATTCTACAGTCACCTTAGCTTCAGGTAGAAGAGAAGAAGCCCCTGCCATGCCTGTTCAAGGAAAGCCTGATAATAGAAGCAAGAGATTGGCAAAATAACAATCCCTATAAGCTTCTCAGCAACCTCTGACAAAAGTGTATGAAACCTTTAGTGGAACTATAGGAATCCCTCTAGAATTAAACTCACTCATCAAGCTACATGCCTCAAATTCATCCATCCTAGCAAAAAGCATCTGTTCACACAGGCAGCCAGGCAGGCAACTGACCCTGCACAGATGCTACAACCATGGAGCAGGCAGCAGCAACCAGCACCTGCAAAGTGACCCAGAGATCTCGTTACAGGATTCCAGCTCTTAGGACACAGTCAGTTCAGCTCCTGCATGATGGGGCAGACTAAGCTGTATGCCCCAGTGCATTTTTTTAAATGGCAACTCCTACAGAACTAGCTGGAAGATCATATCTACAGATTCCATCACGGCACTGTCCAAATTGGTACCAACAGCCTGATTACTGCATTTGCCCCCTTTATTTCTGACACTGCAGGGACTTACAGTCCATTCAACAAGCAATGCAGAGAAGATACGAGTATGTTCAGCTATTTCAAAAGAAAGATAATGCAAAACTTAGTCAAGTGCCATTTTAAAGGTAAATTCTCCAGTTCCTTCCCACCACTCTCCTCTTTTATAAGGATCTAGAGGATACCTGATATAAGTTTTTGCCAGGTAAGTCTAGGCCCCAGAAAGAAGTAGTTACCATGTGATCAGCTTGAGACTCTCGTTATGGCAGGCTATAAAAAAAAAAAAACTGGGGCAAGGATTTAGAAGCAGATGAATAATTTCATGACCACTACCACTTACTTGCAATGCAACTACAGCAACAAGAAAGGCAGCCAGTGTTCCAGTCTGAGTATAATCAGCTTATCCGCAGGAAGAAGGAAAGAATTCCCTTTCCTCAGGCACTTCTGTGTACAAAACCTCATCAGTCAGTTACACTTGCATCAAATCTGGAAACTTTACTTTCCTAAAGCACACAGCATCCATTTCTGAGAAAAAACAGGGCTGGACCTTTCCGCTGGCAAGCACACAAATCACTTGACTAAGAGGATGTCAAACTCTATCCAACGTACGCACGTGCACTGTTGGCACAAGCCAGCGGAGAGCCTTCCACACCATGGGAAGAATGGGCCCTTCCTGGTGCAAGCATGATTTGGCTTGCTCTGTTCCCTGTAACACATCTGACATCCTAAAAATCATTCCAAAACAGAATCACTTTGCTAAAAAGGAATACAGCAGACCCTAAATTTTTTAGTGATCAGCACGGTCCCAAACAGCCCACCCCAGATTTAGGTGAATGGGAGCTACTTTCAAAACCTACCTCTATATCAAAGAGAAGCAAAGCACACGGGTTTGATCAAACACTCACAGCCAAGGTACATTCCCAACCTTCTGACACACAGCTTTAGCTTTTCTTGCCCTTCCAACTCAGCAACTATAATCTCAACAAGACAGAACGCTTAAAGAAGAAGTTCTCAACTCCTGCTTGATTTCTCATGCCTAACCTGGCAGATCCTCCATGCATAGCATGCACACGGACTACATCCTGTGTTCCCATCGCTCTGCAACATCTGGGAAACACGAGGAGCACAGTTCATCCCAGAGCCTTGCTGCTAAAGCACGCCTTTTGCCTGTCGGTATTATCAGCCTCCCTTCCCACTAAGAGGTCTGGCCTCTTGTCCTAGCAACCTTCAGAACCTATATACACAATGACAATGGCAGCTATAAAAGACATCAATGCAGTGTCTCTATTTTCATCTACACAAATACGTGGGGAAAGGTTTTAAACTCTGAAAATACCGAAAAACTCAGACCAGATGGAAAAGGTTCAAGAAAAAACAGAGGAGGAAGGCTGAGCATATATCTTACCTCCTGAGTGAATCCTCCTCTGAGCTTTCCTCAGGCATTTCCTGGTTTAAGGCCTCCTGTGATACATTCCCAGGTCTGCTTGAAGCCGACTGGCTGTAAACTCTCTCCCAGTGCCCCGTCTCCTGGTTAAAGACCACTCCCACGGTCCTCTCCTCCTGCGGGGTGGAAGAGCTGCCCAGCTGCAGCCTGCTAGAGGCAGGAGCTCTGCCCTCGGTTCTCTCTGCAGGCTGCACCTGGCTGGTATTTGGAGGCACACCCTCAAACGTGCTTTGGACCTGCCCTGGTGTGTAGCTAGGCGTGCTTCTTTCCCAGCGCAGCGTGTCATTGTTAAAGGTCAGCAGGTTATGACAAGCGCGACAGCGGTTCAGGTGACCCCGGGACAAATTGGAATTGTTTTCACTGCTGTGTGGAGTCTGCTGATGGGAGGGACCAGGCCGATCAGGCTCAATGTTGTTGTTGAGCATTTCTTGAGCCTGTTGCGACTGGCTGGGCTCCCCACCAATTCCCTGATCTAACTCCTGAAGCCGGTCATATTCCAGGAAGAATCGCCTCAAATCACACTGGAGCTCATTACGGATGCTGGCCGGATTGCTGGGGCCAGCGCCACTACCACCGTCCGCCTCAGCCCCTGGGGCTAGGAAGCCTCTCCCTTCTGTTGCAGAGGTATAGACCGACGCCTGGGAACCTCCCTCCTGCTGCCGCAGCACCGACAGCAAGCTGACGGAGGAGGCACTGGTCCTAGGGGGAGGCATGGCTTCCAGCTCTGACCGGGAGCTCATGTTCAGCACTGTCCTGGACCAGTCAGACCCGCCCAAGCCCGAAGCCATCTCTCTTGCAGACTGTTGGTAGCGGGACTGGTGGCCTGCCAAGGGCCCGCTCAGGGACCGCCGCGTGGGGCCCAGGCTAAGGTTGCGCAGGGTGTTGCCAGCAGTGCTGCTCTGAACTGTGCTGAAAGCAGAGGGCCTATTAAGTATCCCCTGCTCCTCCTGTGCTACAGATGCCTGCTCTGGGGGTTGATAAGGCTCTGTCTGCACAGAGGAGAAGGACGTGCCAGTGGCCCCAGAAGACGTGGAGGGTGCGTTTTCCTGGTGTGGGAAGAGAGAAGATGGAAGTCTTGCACTAGAGCATCGGCTGCAAAGGCACAACATCCCCAGGTGCTGGCAGCACTCCGCTGTGGGGTAGCTGACACGCTCCCGGAGCCTGTTATAGACAGATGCCCTTGTGTTCTCACTGGCTGGAGGCGGAGGTGGTGGTGGTGGAGGCGGTGGAGGGGATGGGGTAGCAGAGTCTTGAACACTGTTTTGCTCTCCCACCTGTATGCCGGAAGAGCGGGAGGACAACATATGCAGGAAGTTGTGGAGGAGAGGTGTGCGCCTCACAGGCTGAGAGGGGAGGATAGCGCGCTGGCGATAGTGCGGCATCTCTGTGCTGTCCACGGAGATTTCCACTTCCTCGTCACTCTGCAGAAGGAAACGATCAAAGTTCAGTCTCCTCACAGCAAAATCCTACACTTCCAGATAAACAGAAGAAAGCCAACTACCATCCCAGGCAGATGAAAGGATGTGATAAAGCCTCTTCCTAGAGGGGGGGAAAAAGAAAAAAAAAAGGAATCTGGCCTTGACTTGCAGGAAACCAGACAGCTCTTTACTTCAGAGGAGTTCATTTTCTGGATCCAGACAAGCTCTTCCTCCAGCCCAGTGAGCTTCAACAACACATGGCTCATACCAACAGAAGCAGAAGGATCTGAGGGTCAGCAGCTGTGAGGAGCACTGCTAATACCTTGCATAGCTTCCAGTCCCGCAGAACGCCACAAAACAACTGAAAGAGCAGGGGCATCAAAACATCTTTCCCACCACTACCGACAGTCAGGGCAAAACAAGCACACTTAAGAGAGTTCCTTAAAAGCCCTGCACACTGCATGAGAACATTCCTAAGACCAAGTAAGCTGGGACAGATCTCAGCTTGGGAAGACTTCAGGTTTTCAGAAAAGCATAAAGCTGCTTAGGAACAGTCTACAGTTAATATATGTAGAGCATCTTGCAATCAGCCAGCCAGTGCAGGCACTGTCACTAGCCTTACCTGCTGGTTGGAAGGGTTAACAATTGCTGTGAGCAAGTAGTGTCCCAAGGGATCAAACCGTACTAGCCTAAAACAAAAGCAGAGGCAGAGTATCAATCACCAGTTCACATTCCACATTGACACAGGAAGCTGGACACAGCACGGAAGAAAATCCCTGGTGAAATATTTGCAATGAGAACGTTACTATATTAACATCTTTGCTTCTGAAGGATGTCTAAAAGCTTACACATTAAGAAAACATACTTATTCGCCTAAGACTGCGGCTATTTTTCAGTCCATAGCAACACTACAAGAAGTTAACAGCTGGAAGCAAGCGCTTCTGTATCAGCTGAAACAGCCAGGAAGTTTTGGGGACGATAAACATATACATTACAAATTGGCATTTGGTACAAAGGGAGAGATCAACTCCTCTTGGAAGTCACTTCATTGTCTTAAACTGCTCAAAGGATGGCAGCAAGTTTCCAGCAACAGCTTCCTCTGTAACTGCACCCAAATAATAGTTCACCACTCTCAGCCCAGACAAGTGTTTTCCTCCCTGGAAAAAAAAAACTCACCGGACCCGCTCCATTTCGCTGGCTGTTTTCACCACAGCAAAAGGCTCCCGACGGCTCCAGTCCCAGAAATGTATCTCGTTGGCAGTTGCAATCAGCAAGAGCTGAGCCGTAGGGTGAAAAGCAAGCGATGCAATGGCATTGTTGCTGTCTGTGAACCAGCTCTCACTTCCACCCTAGGTGAGGAGTCAAGAACCACAAGCAGTTTATCACACAGTTTGAGTTCATTAGGTTTCCACGTATGTGCCCTCTCCAAGACTGCCTACTGCATGGAAGTGACACACTTTCAACAGCAACAGCTGCTCTCATGAGCCCACATCCAGAACATAGCACTACCTGCAACAATGACCACAGAAGTATTTTTACAAGTAAGTGTAAAAGCAGCCTGTGCAAACGCTGCCTTTCAAAGTGACCAGGTAACTAGATGTATTTGTCTCTGGGCCAATCACCAGGTAAGGCAGAATAGGCAGTGCAGCAGCTTCTGGTGGCAGAATGAAGAGTCTGCCACCATCTCTCTAGACAAAAGAGGATGGCTACAATCTGTTCTGTTCTACATAGAACTACCAATCAGCTTTCTTACTAGGCAACATTTGGGAAACAAATTTGGACAAAAAAATTCACCACCCACCAAACATAGAAAACGTGTGTTTCAGGAAAGACTTACATGTAAATCCCAAATTCTAACCTCCCCATCTAGGCATCCTGAAGCAATGAGGCCTGGGATGGTGGGATGGAAGGTCACACACCAGGGAGTGCGGCGATGGCCAACCAAGGAATGGACACACTTGCCCGTTTTCACCTCTGTGATGTAGATGTTGTGGTTCACATGTGTGGAAGCCATCAGGGTCCTGGGAATGCAGGAGGCAGGACAAACGTTAGCATGAGACGAGTGCAGCAAAACCAGACTGTGGTTTGCTTCATCTCAACAGGGTCTTTTCACACCTAACTCCGCAGCAGTTGCACACAGAGCCCCACACTCAGAGGATAGGAAGCTACTGTATCACCCACCAAGGGCCACAAAAGGTTCTTGTGGCCAGATTTTGGGGTCCATGCAAATAAGCTTATTAGATCTCTAAGCACAAACCTGACCTCGAAAGACAGTCAACATACAGCTCAGAAGGAACTCTTCTGAGTAGCAATCCAGGGCAAATAAATGTTCCCATCTCTCCATACCAGCTCAACCACAGCCAAGTGACAGATCCCACCTCCACTTCTGTCTCCAATACAGGCACTGGTCTGCTCTGTTCTTTAGCCCTGGATATTCCAGGGTGTGTGTGGGTGTGCCCCATCACTTGGTATGTTGTGCTAAAACACCCTTTACTCCCTCAGGTTTCTTATGAAATCCCATGGTGGACGTACAGATCCTTTTTCCTTAGAGCTACACATCACATAGGTACCTCAGAAATTAAACACCAGCTATGTCTGAAGCTGTGAGATTAGGAAGGTGCACACATTCTGTCCATGCATGTCAGGAACCAGAAGTTTCTCTTGGCCATTCAGGCTTGAACAACTCAACGGGCACAAGCCTCCTTTGCTTTTGTAAGTGTAAGCAGACTGCTGAAACAGGGAATGAACTAGGAGTTAATTACCTGTCTGGACTAAACGCCAGCAAGAAGGTGGAGCGTGGACTGTCTGGTAACTCAACTTTCTGAAAAAGCCAACAAAGCAGGAAGTGTTGCAAGTGTCATATGATCATACTTTAACTGTAAGCCACACAGACAATAAGGGGAACCCGCTGCAGGAACGTATCTGTGTCACATCACCGCAGGAACTGAACAGAGCCAGAAAGAATATCAGGAGTAACACATCAAATGTACAATCATGAAAATTTACTTCAAATCCTTGCCTCCCATCCCCCAGTCCAACATCAACCTGTGTACTCACTCCACTACCTTACCTTGCCTTCCCATTTCATCCATCGAGTTTTATCCTCCACCAGCTCCTGCAGGAGCCGCTGAGCACCCAGCGCCTGGGTACCCCGCTCCCTACCCCACAGGATGCGGACTGCGTTCTTCTCCGGTACCACCTTCATGACGCTCAGCAGCCAACGTGACACCAGCTACTGGGAGAAGACACCAGCAGGTCCCAGATGACAACCAGCACCAAGCTACCAACAGGCTACCCACATTTCAATTGTTTATCTTCATGGAAACCTAGAAAGGAAAGAGAAAGGTAAGTAGCTTTTACCTGGATGAAGAAAGAGCTTTAAATCCCACTACACCAGAATTAAGGGGAAAAGCTACCTCTCCCCCAGCCTCTGCTACCTTCTTCCATCATCAAGACCCAATTTTGACAGTTCTGCAGTCAAAGATTACTTTTAAAAGGTTTTTGAAAGCATCCAGCCCTTTCTATGTACAGATGTCCTAGATATACCACACCTAAAGAGAATTAAAGTATTGGACTTAAACTCTCGCCCTTCCCACCATCTTGCTATATATAATAAAGAAAAAAAGATTTATCAAGTGACTGTTTTTACACCTTAAAGAGCTCCTGTCTGCGAAGATGGGCAGATAGAGGAATAGCATTAAAAAAATTGACATTGTAACAGAGAAGTCTCTGGGGAATGAGGCAGATTTCAGTGTCAGTAACCACTAGCACTGCAAAGGTCAGACAGCCAACACACCTCAAGCCCTGATTACTTCCCATTCCATCCCAGTAGTTTACAGCATATGAAAACAAACACTTAGCAGGCCAAAACCTTCCACTGAAGGCCAATTCCACCAAGATGACTCATTTTATCTGGAAATCATCTTTCCATCCACATTGTTCTTTGGAAACATTGTTCACCCAAGTAATACCAAACGATCAACATCAATGCTTTTAGTATACTTTGAGCTGCTCAGGAAAAGCAATAGTAATGCCTTTAAAATAAAATAAAATAAAATAAAAAAGTTATTTGACAGAACTAAACATAGCAGCCCTAATAGTGACCATGCTGCACAGCTTTTGAATGTTCTCATACATTGGGTTTTGTTATCAAAAGCTCTCAGACGAGAAATTCCTCAGAAAAGACAGAACAAGCAACACCACTGCAATGCTGTTACCTTCTGATCCCAGCACAGCACGCATACTACTGTCATCTCTTTACAATGTAAAGATCTAAAGATGAATCCTCCCTGGCTCGTGTCACATGGAACAAAGCCACCCATGTTCTATCATGAAGGAAGTGGCAACTTGAAAAAAAAAAAATGCAGCTACATCACACACGCAGGAAAAAAGGTTCACATCCACCAGAAGAGATGAATCGTGAAATGACAGAATTCAGAGTGGTCATTAGCAAGCCTTCCTTCCTTCCCACTCTCCCCAGAAAAAGCCTCCTGAGCAGATGATTTCAGACAGCTGCTGCTTACAGGGCGGGGGGAGCTCAAGAGACAAGCCAGGAAAATAAGTTCTGATAAAGCAAACCAGTTTTCATTTGGAGAAGTTCAACACAGGGTACTGAAGTGATGAACAAGTAACGGCATCAGCCTTCCCAGAAGAGAAATTCACCACAGAGAAATTCAAGCTGGCTGGAAATTCCCTGATGCTTAACGCGAACAACATAGGGATCATCTATTTTAATAGAGAAGCTAAACTCCTCAGTATAAAATAAGCCTTCTTACGAGAATCTGTGAAAGTCAGCCAAACATTAGATAAGACTTCTATTTTGTGGAATAATTCCTACAGGAAAGCAACTGAAAGACTAAAGCTTCTTAAAAGCAAGCGCACAGATGAAAAAAGCCCACACGCAGAAGTGCTAGAACAAGGCCACCTAGAGCAGACACAGCCAAAAGCACCGTGTAACACAGGAATCACTAACACTAATAAATCCTCATCTGGATTCTGAGAACACCACCAGTACCTGCGTTCAAAACTCGACGGGCTCAGAGTGGAAGAAGCAAGGCAAGGACATCTCAAGGACAACACAGGCAACTAAAAAAGCCGTAACTTATGGGAGCAAACGACAAGCCTAGTTTCATCTAGAAAAACTGAGAAACCAGTAGCTGAATATTCTTTATGGGTGCTTTCCAGGAGTAAGTACTACCTCAACCTGAGAATAAATGTGTAAGCCATACACAAAAGGAAGACCAGACTTCAAACATTCAGCTCCAGAGCAGCCTTCCCACAGGTGTAAAGGACAAACAACCCAAATAACTTCACAGAACCTGATACCTTGAGAGCAGGGTAACCCAAGTACTCACGAACAAGAACAAGCTCCAACAACTTGGGAGTGTTTCAGCCCTTTCAGAAGGGCTAAGATTACACCAAGTACAATAGCAACAAGGAAATCCAGATGTTTATCAAACACCTTGATGTTTGTTTATGCCATGAGCAAGCTTACATATCGTAAAATAAACAGATAACACCTCCAGCTGCATTTAGTGAGCCCCTTGCACTCACCTTACTTACAGACTAAGTCACCTTCACAATATAAAGGCAAGCACCTACCTTACAACAAGTTATCTGAATTGTTCCAGATGTGTGCTAATTTCTTGGACTAATTCAGATATAACAAATCCTTCACATGTGAGCCTCCCGCGCATGTTCACGCCTGACGTTCTGCCCCCAGGGACTGCCCCTCATTTTTCTGCTGTGAACTGACTCACCTCTTTAAATCATTTGAAAAGAAAACAAAATAAACCCACAGACATCAAGCCTAAGTACTGCCCTGCTAACCTGCTTGACATCTTCAGAAGCTGGGATCTCCCCAGAGAGCACTGAGTGCAGCTCCTCGAGTGGAGCAGGCACTCCAGAGCCACCACAGTTCCCTCTGCGGGCCAAGCTTTATCCATGCTTCATAAGTTTAATGCCTTATCTGAACCAGCCTGAACACAGCAACTGCTCTCCACTACTTGGTTCTGCGAGACTGCCACGGGAAAAGAAAGCCAGAGCCTTGAGATGGAGAAAGGGACGCAGCGCAGATACGGGCATCGCCTCTGCCACCTTCAGCAGGAAGACCAGCTGTGTCACTGGACTGTCTGCTCAGGTTTTGAGTCGCTGCTTTTGTCTGGTTTACTTTGTTCTCTTGTTTTTACAAAGTACACATTTCCTTCCCCATTCTAACAGGGATACCCATCGAATTCAAACATTTTGCTCAAACATAAGGAACAGAAAAATGACAGCGTGTCACTCAAGACCATCAGAGGACACAAAGCTGAAGTACCAAACATTTATAGCTACGCAGTGGCCATTTGACTACCATGGAGCAGAGCGGGCTTGAAATACAGCTGGGGTCTCAGCAGGCAGAAGACCTGCAGCTGGGTGCACCGAGCCCGCCCAGGCCAGCAGTGCTCCAAACACCTAAGCTACCCCAGCTGATGAACTGCCAACCACCAGGACAAGGAACAGCTTTGGGACCAGTATTCTTCTGTCTTCTTGGTTTGGTTTTAAATTAAGATGACCAAAAACGGCACCCGACATCTAGAAGATGAGGTGATGCCCTGGATGTGGTCCAGGGCACCAAAGAAATTCTGAAAGTGGAAGCTCAACTTCTTCTACAATTGGCAGCTTTGTTTCCTGAACAGTTTTCTGCCTTCAGGGCATTTCAGGACAGCACGCTGGGCTGTTTACAATTTTGGAAAGAGCATTACACAGCCCAGCCCCAGGCCTTCTTACTCGCTCTGCGCCAGCTGTCCTTGAAGAAGCCTCAAGGATCCCCAGCCCCAGATCAGTACGAGCTGCGTTGTGACTGCCACTCCTACAGATGCTGAGCCTCTACAAAACCAAGGGGAAGCAGCAGACTGGTAACACTTCAGGGGGTACAGGACCCAGAGGGAACACCCGCAGAAAGGTGGGGATAGAAGAGGAATGACAAGCAGCACAGCCAGCTCCCCTGCAGAAAGGGCGAAAGAGACATTTTATGCAATATGCAGAGCTCCAGTTAGAAGCTTCAGCACTCTACAGAGATCTTGGTCCCACTTCCTACACACACGCTGCTTTGGGTTTGACAATTTTGTGGAGAATCTGGAAGCACACCTCGCTTTGAGGAAAGAGGTTATTTCCCGTGGCCTTCAGCTCTCGGACTACGGCTCTCTCACCGCTCCTAGGAGCCTCCTGGTCACACACCATGCACAGCACCGAAAGCCTTTCCTGATGCCTGCATACAGGTAACAGCTCTACCAGTGGCTAAAAAAAGCTGCAGTCAGTAAATGCTATTTATAATGGGAGTTCTACCCAAAAGATACCCATGTCCAAACAATTTCAGACAATTCTGCTGCCCAAAGAGGTCTCAAGTGACTGATAGAGACAACATGAAGTGAAATACAAAAACTGGCTTTGCACTCTGGGATCCATGCATGCATAGGCTTCACCAGAAAATCCCAGACAGAAGGAGAGCATGTGCTGTTAGTTTCTGCCTCCAGTTCCCTTTGTCAAGTCTTAAGACTTCCAGAATGCACTGGCTATAAACTGATATGATCCCCATAAGTTATGGGCCAGTGCCAGCAGCATGACTGTACTGAAAGAACACAGATGGGGGAAAAGAGAACTAAGCTAAAACCTTTGTGAACTACGAGGCACGTCACTAACCTACAAACACACACGCAGACTTGTCTCTAGGAAAGCAAAGAATCAGACCATGAGTACTGGGAACTACCCCAAACCCTGGCCATGTCCATCCCTACCTTGTGAGCCAAGCATGCCATTCCGTTTACTCTAAATTAAGCCTCAGACTGCAGGCTTTGAGTATCAGCACATCACTTCTTCAGCAGTACTTAGTGTAAGTAAACAGTCCATATGAATGTGCAAATACAGGCAGGAGTAACAGAAAAAGATTTAGAAAAGGCAGATCAACTTCTGCCGGACTGCATGGAACAGCACAATGCTCAAGAGTACTTTTGGTTGTATTTAATAAACCCGTAATAACTCAGCGGTTTCATTAGAAGCATTGATTCGGTTCATACCCAGCTCCCTCTAAACCTCCTCATGTCTCCACTTTAAAGACTGAGCAAAATAAAAAAAGTTTACTGTCAAACCAAAGCAAAAAAGCTGATTTGCCCTCCCCACACCAGCTCAGCTAAACAAACAAGCCGAGCCAAGGAGTCCTAGTTTGGTAAGTAATCGAACTGCACAGCAGTGGAATTCAAACAATGCAGTAACAGCAAGAAAATCAGTAAAAAAGAGTGACGTGAGTCACTGCCAGAATAGTTCCGCTGATCTAAACTTAGTGCCTCCTGCTCCTGCAGAACTTGTCCCACGTTCAGCACCAAGCAGCCAGGCCACATGGATTTCTGAGAATGCACCTGATCAGCCACATACCTACATCTTCCTCTCAACAACACAGTTTGTCTTCCCTTGACTCCATTTGCAGTACCTCTGCTTAAGCTTTGGGACTGTTCTCAGAGGTTCCAGCTCCTTGTGGGTTTAAAGAAATAAAAAAGAAAAAAAAAAAAACCTTTTTTCATAGAGACAACTTCCATAGTCCACAGAGGTATAACAAACAACTACCTCAAGCGTGATTCATCAAAACAACAAAAGAAGCAAAACTAGAGTGCATTATATCACTTTCTGTTTCTACTTCTGTGATAACGATTATCCTCAAAAAAAAAAAAATTAAAAACATCTTACATTGCTGTGTTTTTTATTTAAGACACTGGAAACTTGCAGACTTCTGACATTAGGCTGCTAAAGAGCATGAAGCCAGTCTGCAGCCTAACAGCCCTAAACTGCAAGAAGAAAGGAAAATAGTGAGGAGGACAGAAAGCAAGCTTGCGAGGCTGAAGTTTTCCTTTGAGAAATTCCCTGAGAGATTCGGGAAGTAATTCCAAAGCACATCTTCTGCAGATGCACGAGATACGCTGTTCTAGGCTAAATCTGCAGCTCTGAGCACTTCCACATGAATCACAACAAGATTAGGAAAGAAAAATAACTGGTATTAGTGCTTCTTGACTAAAAAATTCATCTTGTTTTAATTGAAACTACAAACAGCTCCAGAAATTTAATTAAATTACGAAGAAGTTGGGAGTACATTGTCAGTTCAAGATGTGATACGACAGCAACATGGATCTGATGCCAGCAGAACCTTAATTTGTCTTCCCATCAGTCTGGATCAAATGAGCTGCACTACTCTGAAGGGGTCTTTTCAGTCCAGAAGTGCATTTAATTGCCAGCTGTTTACAGCAAATTATCAGGAAGTGGAAGAGAAAGTTGCAGATACCAACCTGTAAAGGTCAGCAAACCAGTGGAGAATCCGAGAAGGGAAGCCATAAAGAAGGTGAGCAATAAGCCGTGGCTGGCGGTTTCATTGGCCAGTGACAACACAGAGCACTTCCACGCCTACCACTGCTACTTCAACACAAGCTTCGTGAATTCTTGAGAAGGCATTAGCTCCAGCCCACAGGCGAGGAGGAGAATAAATACAGTTTCACTAAGCTGGAAGATACGCCCAACAGCAGACCTGAGATCCAGAAGATCAAGAGTTTGTTCCCCAACTCCACGCTCAGCCCATGGCACCTTTGGCTCAGCACTGCACACCGCAGGAAACCAGGGACAGAGAGAAACGAGGGAAACAGCAAAAAAGAGCGCAGACTAACCCCCGCAGAGAAACTCTCATTCAGACAGGGGAGGGAAAGAAACGTGCAAGTCCCAGTGTAGATGCTGAGCCTGTAAGTCCCACCAAGGCTCCCCAAGCCCAAGAGCCACAGCCAGGTGCTGCCTATTGACACCACGTGTGCAAAGAATGGCATAGGAGCAGCATGGCTCAGCAGCTGGGGCAGCACGGGATGAGGGAACATGTCTTACACAGCGCTTAAGGCACCTTAACCAAGTAAGGAAGAAAAAATTGGAAGTAAGAACATCGTTCAAAAAATGCAGCTCGTGTGATTTCCTGTTCACTTGGAAATAATCAAGGTAACAAGGCAAAAAGCAAAGATGACCTAAAGAAGCTGAACTCTTTATGCACAGATGTATCAGAAATAGAGAAACCATTCCCAGACAACAGGTGTAGTCCAAGTTTGAACAACGTGGAACCCAGACACACAGGTCTCCTCCTGTTTTAAGCATCCCAACCAATGGGTCTTTCACTAAGCAGTTACCGCACAATCTAACAACCTTCCGTTAAAACATGCCTAGCAATAATCCCTTTCCACTGCACACCAGCCTGCCACTTTCAAAAACCACAGCTCTGCACCCTCGCCTCGGTAACGTTTTGATTCTGTCACCTTCCTTGCTGGGTGAGCGCGGGACTATTAACACAGCAACACACGAGGTAACTATTAACATGTACTATGCCCCTCATCAGGTCTCCTGGAATACTAACTCAACAGGGGGAGAAAAAAAAGGGACAAAAAAAAAAAGTACCTCAATGCCATTTGTATCAATGAGTACTAACGACATGAAGGACTGTGTAAGTGTCCTGAGTTCAGTTAGCTTGCCAACCACTGCGTGAAGATAGCAAAGTTATTTTCCATCAGTTTCACTAAAAATTATGACACAAGAGAGGAGCAAGCATGCAAACCCCTAACTCGTGCCAGGGGGCTACTAGCGGACAGCACGACTGCTCGTCTTCTTTACAAATGGTTGCTGCAGCTGCACAGACATTGGAAGTGCTGCACAGAACATGGAAAAGCAGACAACTAGGAACCAAGAAGCCAGAGGGTCAGCTATGACTCAGAAAAGGGCAAAAGAAAGAAAATAAAGAAGAAGCTGTCAGCAAAGTAAACAATCTGCGTAAACTCCCCAGTAGCAGAGCCCAAAGAGGCGAGTCCAGCTATCTGGATCCAGGCACATTCTGTGTTCCGAGGAAGAAGCAGGCAGAGGAGTGCTCACGGAGTGCTTGCTCCTTAGTGCCTCCTTAGCAGCTCACTGCTGCCTTCAAACACACAGGACCAACCTGTAAGAAAATACTGATCTACAGCACCATTAGCTGTGGACTACTGAAGGAGCAAGCAAGCTCTGCTGAAGAGCTCTGAACACCAGAAACTGAATTACCGCTGCATTCCAGACGACGAGCAAGGATTTTAAACTTCAGAGGGTCTCAGAAACTGCTCCCATGTTATCCACAAGGCACTCCAGCCTGCCCAGATTTAGCCTCATCTCACGTTTGGAAGATTAACCCAAAGCAAAAGTAAGCAGTACAGTAATAGGTCTGCAGTAAACAAGCAGGTCACCATCAGGTCCCACTTCAACATCCCCATCAGCAATCTGGAAGAGGATGGGAGTGGCACAGGCTGAGAAGCCAGGTGACATTTGCAGAGGACACCCAGCTGGGTGGAGCAGTCAAGAGGGACAAGCACAGCAAAAAGGCAGCGGGTTTCCCACAAGGCAGGTGCCATACAGAGCTCTGCAGTGACTTGTGTGGAGGGGAAACACGGCGGGAGGGGGCCCGAGCACAGCTGTGCAGCCAGGGTGAGGGGCCACCTGGGTAACAACATCCCCGAATCCATCTCCTCCACGGGAAGCTAACATAGGAGCAGGCACCGGGGAAAAGGTATCCAACAGCTCTCGGGGATGAAAAGCTCCTTCGCGAGCAGGAATCGTTGCCCGCCTCCCAGGGACGGCGCAACGGGAGGATCCCGGAGAGCTCAGCACACCGCGGGGGAGAGCAGGGCCGCTCCCGCGGCCGCCGAAGGCACGGGGCTC
>VXAV01006656.1:175293-222220 GCA_013399715.1 Alectura lathami | reverse complement strand
CGCGCCGTGAGCGGGGACCGCCGCGGCAAATGGGTGCCTCCGCCGGGCGCAGATGGGGCCTGGAGCGCCTGCAAATTGCGGCGGGAGCGGGGTGAGCTGATGGAAGCCTCGCTTGGTGGCAAGAAGTAAGTCATTCAGGTCAGGCAGACCGCGTGCAGACGTCCAGGAGGATGAGGCAGGATCGCCTGGTGCTTGTTGTTGGCGCGTTACATCATCCCCGCGTCCCCGAAGGTGTGAGGGAGGCGGTGGTCATGCCGGTGGCTGCAGCACGGGGCGTGCAGGAGCGGGTTGTGCCAGGGCCGGTGCACTTCGGCCCGATAAACAGCACACACAGACCTTGGAACTGACGCCGTGTTTAGACCTCGGGGAGGACAGAGTGTAACTGCCGGGCAGCAGGAGTTACCCAACTTTGTTTTTAAGCAAGTGGAGCTGGCAGTGCTGGCTTTAACAGGGTACAGCCGGCACTGGGCAGTCATTTGTCAGTTACAAAGTAAATGTATTTTCTCATCCTCAGGAAAAAATTACCTCTTTGTCAGTCAAAACTTACACATACAGTGAACTATAGAGACTTTGATTTCATCAGAATACTTGTGTCATGTGAAACAATTCTTCTCCTAGAATCCGTTTGACTTTTTTTTTTTTTTCTTTCCTTTCAATCCATAGACTTTAAAGAATGAGTGTGACACACCTTAACACTTAGAACCCTTCCCTCCTTTCTCTGCCCTCCCCAGGTTTATGGCAAACCTGCTAAGAAGGGGAAATGCAGATTAACTCTTAGGAGCTGCAGTAACCATGTGGTTTGACTTACAGGCCTCGCCTGGCAGCACAGCTCTGCCTTCATTGAGAGCTTTTTATAGTTGCTTATTAATGTGCTCGAAATACCTGCTTGCACTGACGCTTCCTGATCAGTGAAGGAGATCTTCTAGGAAAGCCTCCTTGGCAGCCAAGCCCATTTATCAACGGCACTCTGTTGAAAGCCACAGAAACTTTCATGTTTGTGTTTATCTGAATGGTTCAAGAAGGACTTTCTGGAGCCTCTGCAAGAACAGCAGGAGCAGGAAACCCAGGCTGGGGCAGAGCCGGACAGTCAGGATGGGATCAGCCCACCTCTTAGAAACGAGAGGGGCTGTCACCGTGCCCCGTGCTCCGTTCAGTGCCAGTGTGCCACTCTGGGCAGCCTGCATGTGCTTTCCCCAGCATTAACGCTAACGCGGGCCACGCGTTGGCTGCTTCAGCTCCTTACCGGCTTGTGTGAGCGTCACACACGGCTCTTGCAGCTTGTTGCATCATGCGGACAAGGTGCCATCACCTCACGTTCACGTGTCTTCTCCTCAGTGAAGGAGACTGCAACTCCCAGTAGAGCGTGTAAGGCACGATGCCGAGATGCCTGACAATTGGCTAAGGCTCGTGTTCTTCTCTGCCTCACAGCCTTGTAAGAAGGAGTGAGGCTTTAGCCAAAGCCGCATGTGGCATTGTCCTTTGAAAGTTTTTCTCTGAGTTTTCTGTGTAGAGGAAAGCGGAGACAAAGGCACATGAATAAAGGCAGGAGTATGAAAGTGGATATTGCAGAAAGGCAGAGAGAGCAAAAAGCCACGTGGCCTCGACACTTGGTTTACCTGTGAGCGGCTGGTGTGCCAGGTTAAGGCAGGGGGGTGTCTGTTTGTCTGAGGAGTTATTTGGCTGAGGGGGAATCAGTCATCCGTGGGTTTCTGAGCAAGACTGAAGGCTGGTCCCTTCTAGTTGTTACTCGGTGTGAATTCAGATCGTGTCCTCCCTGAGCCAAGCGTTGCTCGGGTGACTGGCACTTGGTGAGGACCATGCCAGCATCACAACCTGCAGGACTTAGGGAGCTGGAGGAGTTCGGTGGAGCTAAGCTTGACGATTTCCTTCCTCTTAGGTAAGGTGGTGGCAGCTAACCTGAGGGTGCCAAGGCAATTCTGTAAATAGAAGGTATGCTGTAGTTCGAGGTCTGCCTTGACTCTTACCAAGAGCGATTCCAAAGGTGAACACTGGCCTAAGCCTCAGCTGGTCGCAAGTAATCATCAGAGGCTTCCCTGCAAAAATGAGGAGATGCTGGCTGCCAAATGACAGGCCTTAAACGTGCCAGGAGCTGAGTTCCAAGGTGATAGTTTTCCCTGAAATTACAGACCCCTGACACAACAGCGTGCCCGATGCTTTCTGCTGTACTTTAGGCCCCGGTGAGTCAGCTGTTGCTGGTGTTTGGAGCCTGAGGTAAGAGTGTGAATCCCCAAATGCTTTGTGGGTGTTACAGAAAGTTTGGGACCTTGCAGAAAGAATCCTAGTTCTGCTGGAGCAGGGCAGAACTGTGAAGCTCTCATTCTCTGAGCCCTGAATCCAAGGCATGGCTCTGGTGGCTGCTTCTCTCCCCTCTAGAGATACTTGGGTACAGAATCATTAGAGCCAGTTCCCACAGTGCCCAGAGAACCGTGCTGATGGGCTGCTTCGTTTCCTTTCCTAACACACTGGTGAGCTAACGTCTTCCGTTAGTTCCCTAACGTCTTGCAAGTCAGTATCTAGATTTTTTTCCAGCCCCACAAGGCAAACGTATTTGACAGCTCGCCTGCACCATAAGGATATGTCACTTCCTTGTACCTTTCTCCAGGGGTGACAAAGAAATGCCCTCTCACTTCTTTTCCCATTAAAGCTAATTTGATTTCTCTTGGTATGTAAATTTCAGTATTTTCCTTGCTGAGAAAAATATGTCTGTTTTTTTAATGCAGTATTTTATTGGCCATGTGGACCTTGGCTCCTCTCAACCCTTACAGTACTTTGCTTAGTTAAGTCAGAAGAATAATAACAATTCACTTTTTTTTTTTTTTTTCGTAGAGGGAAGGGTCTATCCTAAAAGCTTAATTTTTCTGCTTTAGAGTGGTGCATCAAGAAAACATCTGATGCTCTGAGTGCAAGCTCCTTTTGCATCCCCTCTGCAACGCAAAAGTTTCACAGTCTCTGTCTAGTGGATGTTAAATGCAGGGAGAGATCATTCTCGGGAGGTTAAAATATCCAGAGGATAATCTGATAACGTATCTGCTGTTCACATTAGATTTCAAATCAAACAATGATTTACAATTAAGGCAGCAGAGTACTGGGAGATGCAGTGTGGATGTAGCTGAGGGACTTCCAGCCGTACCAAGCACCCTGCTCTCTTTATCGAGTAACCCACCAAGCAGCACTCTTCTCTATAAGATGCTCCATAAGCAGAAATGCAGTTGGTAGGTTGGCCTACCTGGCTTCAGGCACTGTGCGGGTTCCATGGTGTTGCTAAAACCGTTCACAGGACTTTGAAAATCAAGTCAGTGTTTGTCATCAGAGGCTTTGGAGAGGAGTGCAGGTAGGACTCTGGTCTCTCTGCTGGCGAAGACGCACCCTCTTGGCTGGCTGTAGGTGAGCTTGTGGCCGTGTGGATTTAGTGCCAGTACCACCTGCGGCAAGTGGCGAAGCAGCATGGCCCGTGCCAGCAGCGCTCTGTGACCCAGAGCTCCACATCTGCTGGAGCACAACCGGAACTGTGCTCTTAGAAATTCCGACCGGGAGAACAGCGTGGGTGGGTTTTGACCTGTGCTGTTAACTGGGAATGTCTGAAGCTGCGACTGCCTCGCAGGGACAGCTCGATACAGAACTCGGTGTGGTATTGGTGTGTTTTGGTTTGTTTTTTTAATGAAGCTGGCAGAATTAGAGAAATTGTACTCAGTTTTAATTGTGACCCCCCACGCACTTTGTTACCCTTTTCCCAGTACGTTTTGCACTGACCAGATGTATTATCCATGTGAATTCAAACGCCGCATCCACCCCTCAAAGTTCTTGTTAGGATTTTGACAGGCAGAGGCCTTTGGTGCTTTCTGTTCCTCTCGAGGTAGCCTCAAATGGCAAAGTATTTTGAAATCTCAAAATCCAAACAGAAAGCTGAAGGAAGACTTCACTGCTGTGCTTGTCCTGTATTTCAGATTGCCATATGCAATGGACACTGATCTCAGTTCCCAGGACAGGAAGGACCTGGACAAGTTCATCAAATTTTTTGCTCTAAAGGTAATTCTTTCTCCTGTGCATAACTCCTTCTTTTTTTCTTAAGAAAAAACACATAGAATCACTTGCAGCCACATCACACCTCTGTCAGTGCTGGGCTCCCATCAACCATCCCACAGCTAGGGGGCAACTGCTGTTGGGCTCTAAACTTCCTTTTCAGCCTAAATGTTTGTATTGCATTCAAAACAATAATATCAGAATGTTCTTTTGAATTATGCTGATCTGTAACAAAAACATTTGGCCTGGCTTGGTTCGTAGGTTTTTCTTCTTGGCCTTGCCAGATGCTTGTAGATACTCTGACACTGGGTTTTTAACACATTAAGACTTCTGTTGATGTGTCCAGGTTCAGGATGCAGTTGTAAATTTTGCTTCAGTAGTATGGAGAACTGTGCAACTCTTGATCACAAAATTGATTTAGTCATTTCACGTTACTATACAAGGTTAGCTTAAAATCACTTTCTGTCAGAAATATGTTTACCTGTTAGATGTCACAATTCAAGGTGGTTCGACCTGAAGATGAGCATAGCTATGAAAGCATAGCTTTCATTCTTCACCTGGAACCTGTCTGTCAGCTGCTGCACCGAGGGCTCTGCTGAGCTGCCGTGCTCAGTGCGAGCTGTGTCCTTTCTGTTTCAGACGGTACAAGTAATTGTCCAGGCCCGACTTGGAGAGAAGATCTGCACCCGCTCATCCTCCTCCCCAACAGGCTCCGACTGGGTAAAGTCACGTGCTGTAGAGTCACGCCATAAACCGTTCTGTTTGTTGTTTGTGTTGAGAACACAGTGCAGCGCTTACCTGTTGCACAGACTGCCGTAACTATTCTCCTAATGACTACACTAGTTAGGGTGATTGGCAGAGTTCATTTTCTTGTTGGCATGTCTCAAAGGGCTGACGAGAGGAGAGAGAACTGATAGCTCTCAGCAACTCCTGCCAGCTGAGTGAGGCATATTTCCAAGATCTGCTGGGGAAGGGGTGATGAGTTCTTTTCTGTCACAAGTTTGCAGCTCTGCAGTTCAGGACTGCGGAGTAATGGGCTGTATTAAAACTGAAGAGACTCAGGATTCTCTGTGGGTGAACACATGACACAAGTGAGAGAAAAAGAACAATGTTTTTGTGGCAGGATCAAGAAAAACATGTGAATTAGCAGCCAAGGAAAAGTCTGCAAACACAAAAAGCCTGAGCCAATCTGGGAAATCTCTGTTTCATAATCATTTCAGTGAACACTGACCTAGTATGTTATATATGGCCTATGAATGTCTGCAGTGTATTACTAGGCAGTTTTTCAAAGAAGTGCAAAAATTGAAGCATCTCTTTCGTTCTGCAGTTCAATTTGGCCATCAAAGATATTCCAGAGGTTACTCATGAAGCAAAGAAGGCCTTGGCAGGACAGCTGCCTGCTGTTGGACGCTCTATGTGCGTGGAGATTTCTCTCAAAACATCAGAGGTGAGGACTGAGTCAAAACAGATGCTGATTTTTAAGTTTTTTTTTGTTTTTTTTTTTTGACTTGAATCTTAGGTCACCTTCCAGAGTTCTTACCTTTAGTTCTTACCAGGTTCCTACCCTTTAGTTCGAGATCATGTGAAAGCATCGCCAGTTCTGAGGTTAGGCAGCGTGCTAATGAAATGCATTGCTTGGCAGAAACAATTCACTGCAAATATTGAGGCCAAACACACAAATGGTGGAGCACAAAATTTAATTTCTTGGACCAGATGAGATGCTTAGCCACTCTGAGGAAGATACTCCCTCAGGTGATTGCATTCTGCAGTGGGCCTTCCAGTGCTGCTGCGTTGTAAGGAAGTGGGAACCAGGAGAAGCATCTTTACTGAGAGCTGCGGCTGTCGCTGATTGTTAGTGAGATGTTTGTTAATGAAACGGTTTGTGATTTGAAATGAGCCTTTGTTTACCATCTTTCTCTCATCCAGGGGGATTCCATGGAGCTAGAAATTTGGTGTCTAGAAATGAATGAGAAGTAAGTGCTTTTTTCACACTGTCTTTGTGCTTGCTGTTGGTTTGTTGTGGCTGATGAAATGGGGAAGCACTTAGTTTGTGGTGATGAACGAGCACGTAATTGGGTCCCATCTTTGTCTGCTGCAGCTGTCAAGCTGCTTAATATTCGTATCAAGAAAAGAAAACAGTAATTTCATTCCTTCTTAATTTTTTCATTACAATTATTATACCCCTCTCCCCGATATACGATTTCATATGCTCATTAACTACAAACGTTTATAATACTGTAAAGATGTTTCTGCCGAGTACAAAGCTGTGTGGCATTTACCAGCAGTTACTTCGACAGCAGGTGACGAGATTGAAGCTGGCTGGTCAATAACAAGGAGCCACACTGCGACCTTGTTTTGTCATCTTGGCAATACAACCGACTTAAACAATTGGCCCAGACTCCTTTTGATTAAGAAATGGCCTTCTTACTACAAACAGAAGACTGATTTTTTTTCCTTTGCATTCTACAGGTGTGACAAAGAAATCAAAGTTTCATACACTGTATACAACAGGCTGTCTCTATTGCTGAAGTCTTTGCTTGCCATAACCAGGGTAACTCCAGCCTACAGACTCTCGAGGAAACAAGGCCATGAATATGTGATACTGTACAGGTAAAGAGGGGTATGAAATCCCCAGAATAGGATCAGCAGCGACTCCACACTCTCCTAGGGCAGCTGTAAATGGGGTAAAAAGGGATGAGTGACAATAAATCCAAATGATTTGGATTTAACTGCAACTGAAGGGTGATAAAGAGAACTTTGGACTGTGTATTGCCTTGTACCCTCATTCTGAGCCACTGAAGACTTAGAGAAATATTTTTGATTAGACTTAAGCACCGTTTTCTCCTCCTTTTTATGTGGCATGTCTTCCTCTGAAGTAGCTGGAAGGTTGATATGGGCATTGTAGCTGCTATTTATGTTTTTGTTTTTTTTTTTTTTCCTAAAGAGGAGAAGTGGTTCCAACTGTTCAACTCATTATAAAATTAAATAAGGAATGTGGATGTGTACAGCATTGTGTGTACAGCATTGTGTCCCCACTGGACCTAATAGCTTCTAATAGCTTTTTTTTTTTTTTTTTTTTTCCCTGCAGAATATACTTTGGTGAAGTGCAGCTGAGTGGCTTGGGAGAAGGTATGGTTGGGCAACACACACAAGCTACAGCAGATCTATTTTCCATACTGGGGAGCCACTTGTTACTATCCCTAAGTGCCACAAGGAAAGTAAAGCCTAGGGTTTACACAGGCTTCTTACCTGGATCAGTGAAGAGTCGTGTCATAAGGTGACAGGTGTGAAGTGATACTTTGACAAAACCTACACTAATTGCCAGTTTGACCCCGAAACTGAAATAAGAATATGGAGGTATGTTTATAGGGGGCAGGACCAGTAAAGGAGAGGGTGATCTGCTAGAATCAGCAAACATTTCAGAGCAGTATTTCAGACCCAGAGAGGAGACAGCATCAGAAGTCTTTTTCAGGTACATAAAGCCTACCAGCAAGGCAACCTAGTGCTGATTTGTTACAGGTTCTGTGTGCATATTTGGAGTTCAGATTGCAACGGATAATGAAAACAGTATAGAAGTAAGAACACCGAACAGGGCAGTAAGGAACATACATAATCAGGTTCTGTGTAATCAGTAGAACTGATAATCCTTTTTTAACTTCACAGGTTTCCAAACAGTTCGTGTTGGGACAGTGGGTACCCCAGTGGGCACCATCACTTTGTCTTGTGCCTACAGAATCAACCTTGCTTTCATGTCAACCAGGTGAGAAAGAGATCATGCCAGAAACTTCCACAATAATGTGCTGTTAAACCCCTCATACCGTGAGCCCCTGTATCCTTCCCTTCTGCTTATCCTTTCCTGCCGAAACTCTCCTTAATGGAGAATACTCTCTAGTGCTTAAGGCTTGCAGCAAGTGGAGTATTTGGTTAGCCCTGAGTCAGACTCTAGAGTTCCAGATTGCTGCTGCATGCTTGGAGTTGCAGGGCTGCATTGTAAAGATGCTCTGGTCCCGTCAGCAGACGCTAGGGCTCTCTGTGAGGTACCACGAACTGGGGTGCAGCGCAGAGAAAGCAGCCTTACCAATAACGCCGTCGCTTGTTGCCTTGCAGGCAGTTTGAGAGGACCCCTCCCATCATGGGGATTATCATTGATCACTTTGTGGACCGTCCCTATCCCAGCTCTTCGCCCATGCATCCCTGCAATTACAGGTGAGGAAATGCTGAGAGAAGTCGTGGCGAAGGCATCGTTATGCCCACAGAGCCTTTTCCACTGACTGCATGGGAAGGGAGACTGGAGGATGGAGGACTGGGGTCGGTCAAACTGGTACGGCTGAGCACATAAGGGAATGTGACATTTCCCTTCATGTCCAGAGTGCTGAGTGCAGCAAGCCCCAGTATTTCACCAAATTCTTTACAGAAGCACTTGGACACAAAAGAGGTTTAACCTTGGCTGCCTCTGTGAGTTTAAAAGAGCAACAGTTAATGTTGCTGTAGAATTATGTGTCCAGAGGTGCGCAGCTCTAGAGATTCCCAATGGGGAAAGATTAAAGATGAATTTATCTTTGTAGATGAGGTTTGTCTCCTCTGAAGTTCACGTGAGGGCACTCAGATTGGGACCAGTGGTATTGTTTGACAATGGTTCTGTAAACACCAAAGCTAGTAGCACTGACTGGGGTTACATCCTTCAGTGTAATAAACAAACATAGTGGGAAGTGTTTGTATTTCAAGGTAGAAGAGAAGCCCTTAGAATAATCCTGGGGAAAGGGAACACTTCCATACCCTGTTCTCAGTTCTGCCAAACATATTATGAGAGCCCTTCATAATTCTCCTTTCAACTCCACCCAAATACTCTCAGCCTCCCTGCAGTGTTTGCCCCAGTGTTTGTTTGTTATGTGGAATATTTCCAGTTAGGATGCTTTTCTTTTCTTACTACTTTAGAGCTGGGGAGGACAATGGTGCAGTGTACCCCTCAGTAGAAGATTCCCAAGAAGTGTGTACCACATCATTCTCCACCTCTCCTCCATCTCAGGTAAGAGAAAACCTTTTTATTCCTAGATAGAACAACCACTGTTAGCATAGCGCATGTACTCCTACGTAACTACTGTGCAAGCGTAAAATGTAGAAGCCTCTTACTCAGATGGTTGCACTCTGCGTGAAACCTAGTTAGAGCTAATTTCAGCAACATGCTAGGGGACTAGAAAGGCTGAATTACTGAGGAAAACTGAAAGAACCGACTCCTTTAGCTGGCCAGAGACATGCTTGAAGAGGATAGCAGTGTTCTAGACACACATAATGATTCTGCGAAAAGAGGAATTCAAGAGATCAGTGCTGGGCAGCATAAATAAAAGTAACAGGCTCACATTGAGAAAGAAATGCTGAAATACCAGGAAAGTGCTTGTGGCACAGTCATGTTTTCCAGATTGCAGAATGGAAAAGCAGGAAGGACTAAAGCCTTATTTGTTGGACCATCTAAGACTAGTTGGGGCAGCACGAGTAAGTATCAGCAAAGGAAGAGGTCACCACATTGATGATACTGGGGACTTACTACAGTTCTCTGTACTTCTACCTACCCATGCAAATTTTATTTAAGTTTCATTTTTAAAGTAAACAGAAACCAGATGCCTTCTGAACCCTGAAAAACAGGAACTCTGGTTCCTCCCTTTTCTGCCATTTATATCTGACTCCACAGTTCTTTATTGAAGACTTGGGCAGTTTAGCTATTTTCCTGTAGCTTTAAAATCTTCAGGAATGTTCTGTCTTGCTGTCCAGCCAAGCAGATGGCTCTACTGCACTTGAAAGACAATCTCTTTTGCTCTGGATGTGAAACACAGAATGAAGTATAATTTGAATGCTGTTCCAAACTTGAAAGAATTTGCTGTGAGTCTTTCTGCTGCTTCAGAGGAATTAGTAGGATGGGTTTACCAGAATATGTTCTGCTGAATGGGTGAGCTGTAAGCGACCTTTTCTTAGCAAGCTTTTTTGTGCCTTCCTGCTTTTGGGTGGCAAGGCACCAGGCAACGTTGAACTGATCAGCCTGCACACATGGTAAGTCTGGCAGAATAAAGATTTTCCCATTCTGGGATACACAGCACAGGAGGTGGGTTTATGGCAGAGTTGCATTCTGCCTGGTCACAAAGCAGGTTCAGCACAGTAGGGTTCACGAGGAAATTTCCACCGACTTGCCCTTGCCAGCGTTAAATAACAGTAACAACATAAACACACCCAAGCTGGCGTTTCCCCAGGGGACATGAAGCTTTGCTGTCACAGAGGGGAAAAGCATTTGAGGATTCACATCCAGTACGAGCCTACATTCTTGCTTTTCACCTGGCTCGTAGCTGCTGTATGCTTAATGATAAAGCAACTGCCAGTCTTCTCTACCACAGTTAGAACTGTAGGGCTGTCTGACAGGTTGGCTTCTTTCTCCAGCTTCCTACTTACAACTAATGCTTAGGAGAATACTGGGAACTGTATGGTGTAGACAGCCTACAGGCCGATTATCCAAAGCTCTGAGCTCTGCCTGCCTTCCTAGTAGCAATGAGGCTGAGCCTGCCTGCTGAAAGGGAATGAGAGTTAACTTCCCCCTGTGAGCTTGTATAGCATACCCGTTGTGTAAGTACCCCAAATTCATGGGGAGAATCTGCCCCTAGGTAATACCCAGGAATGAAGCTTCCATAAAACTGTGCTGAGAGGAGAATGGCTGATAGACAGGATGGGACCAACCAGGTCTGGGTTGCCCTTTTTGCATTATTGCTCTCTGCCAGACAGTGTTTTCTTCTGGAGTGTCAGTACTGGTGAAGGAGCTCTCTTCCCATCAGTGTGTTTGAGCTCCCTTAGTCAGGGGGCTTTAGTCTAAGAGTGCAGTCCAGACATGCAAAGGTACCATCCCTGCTGCCCTGCATTCCAAACTAAAATTGCTCTTAGCTTTTTTTTTTTTTTTTTTTGGCAACCACTCAGCCCTCTCCTTGCTAATTGCCTGGTAACAATTCTAGTTAGCTGTGGGACAGAGTCTCTGGCAGTTACTTCCTGTTGGAGTCTTAAATATTACCCGTGTGGAGTAGTTCACCAAGACTGGGAAGAAGTCACCTCTTCTCAAAACGAATGTGTTTCTGGCAGTGTTGAGAATTCTGCTCTCTGTGCAGGCGTGGCTGCTGCAGCCAAACACTTTTCACTAGCATTCAGTTCATCCAACTCTTTATAGCTCTTCTCTGAAGTCCTCTTCTCTCTCTCTCTCTCCCTCCCTCTCTCATTCTTTCTTTTCCTTGTTTCCTCTGTGTGTCTGTGTTTGTGCACAGTGTGTTTTTACTGTCACAAAGGCACATTTTCAGACCTCTCCTCCTGTGGTGACGGACACCTTGAAGGTCCCAGTGGTGGGACTGGCCTTTTCACATCAAGTGAGTTGCCAATAGAATATGTTACACATGGCCAGAGAGTACTGGCATGACAGAACAAACACAGGAAGGTACAAATCTGACGATGCAGAATGTTTGTTGTGCATGGGAAAGGCTGGTCAACCCAAAACGGGACAGGTATGTTATTTGGACATGTAACAGTTTGCAAAACTGGTGTGCTTAGGTATGAATCCCACCTGCAATCTTTGTGCTGAACAGCAGCCCTGCAGGAAGCAGCCTGTAAAACTTAATGAGGATACAGGAGAGAGGCGGTTTCAGCAAGGTTTTAAAAGGACTTCACTAGAGCAAGTTTTTTTTTTTTAAAAAAAGAAAAGAAAAAAAAGAAAAAAAAAGAAAAAAAAGGCACAGCATAATTATTTCAGGTTGGCCAGGGGCTGAGGAGGAGCTGGCATTCCCCACCTCTGGGGTGGGAGCCCTGCCTGCAGCTGTAACACTGAGGATGTGTACAAGAACACAGCCTGCTGTTGGCAAAGGAGGACTAAACGCAGCCTGACAGAGAGAAGGGACAGAGGAAACAAGAAGTGTAAGGGCAAAGTGACTTTCTACTCTTAAAAAAAATCAAATGTAATAGAAATACAGCTAGGTTTTGGTCCCACTGACACAGGAGGTCCTCCTAACTTTAGTGAACATCACCTGCCTTTGTTAGGAGCCAAGTCTGCTTGAGTGTTTCCCTTGTATGGATTTCAGTGAGGCTTGGCTGCTTAAATGCCTGTGCAGGGGAAGGTCTCCCAAAGACAGGACAAGCACCCCTGAATACACAACAGCTGCTGGACGGATTAATTGTTAGTGAAAGACACAAGCGGCAAGGGCACAGTGCTGAGTGTTTTCTCTGGACTGTCAGTGGTCCTAGAACCTGCATGGTCATTAACTAGAACTTTTCCTGGATTAAAACAGAGATACTGTTAATTTGAAGGAGAAAAGACAAATCCCCTTCCATCTGTTGTCCAGGTTACAACTGACACCTTATAAAGACCTGAATTTACTCTTCTTTGTTTACATCTCACAGGCCTGTCTAAAGTCACATTCCTCATGTTTGTGCAAGTGTCTCACAACAATGGGCAGAGAAATACTTAAAAAAATTTGTATATATATATAAAAGAGTGCTTGGCTACCACCAAACTTAGAAACAATGGTGGAAGAATGGAGAAGCATGGCTGTAGATATTGTGGATTTTTTAAACAGAGATAATATCAGTAAGCAACACTCCTTAGAATTCCATGAGGAATTTCTACAGGAAGATGAGTGTGAAACCTTCAAAGCAACGAGTTCTCTGAAGAGTCAAGTAGGGGGGACCTCTCTAGGAGCAAAATACTGACAATATTATACCTGCTCTCCTTTAAGAAGAAATTGCTCCGTTGAGCATAACTAGCCTCAGGTGGAGAGGAGTGCTCTTCATCTTTCAGGCTCCTGTAAACCATGTCGGTGTTGGCACTGCTGGGCTGTCACGTGCACAGCGCTGGGAGGTGTTCCTCCTGAGGTCAAGTGGGCCAAAGCAGGAAAGAGGTTTATTTAGCGTGGCTGCCCAGATTTCTGCTTAGGGTGTGTAAGGAACTTCTCTTGGGTTTCACCGCTTCCAGCACTTCATTCCTAAAGCACTCTCACAAGGGTTAGCTTCCCAGTTCTCTCTTGCCTAGTTCATTTGTGGGGCTCTCTATTCTTTGGCAGAAGCTACTCGAGCAGACTATGAAGATCAGCTTCTTTTAATGTGGGCTCAAACTGTTCATAACACATTTGTTTTGGGGAAAAAAAAAAATAATAATTTAAATATTAGCTCCTTAAGTACACAAACCAGGCCTGTAGAGCAGAGCTTCCCCATGACTGGTGCCAGTCACACCTCACATAGCCTCCTGGACGTGGTAGGAAACCTGTTTTCTTGTCAAGGCCCAAACTTTGTCCCCCACAATAGGAACTTTCTAAAATAATGACCTTCAGGAGTGACTCTGCTGAAAACCTAGCATCCTTCTGCCAGCCTGAAACACTGTGCTGTGCCTGTGACTTCTGCTGTTCCTTCTTCAGTGACTGATGATTATTCAGACTGTGGGACATTCCCCTTCCTCCCTCCTCTCCCCTTGCCCTTGTTTTTTCTTTCTTAGCTTTCCAGCTCTCGTCTTTCCTATCAGCCCGCTGCCCTGGGAGTTGGATCAGCTGACATGGGGTATCCTGTACTCTTTGCTGGTGGCTTGAATGCTGCACACCCTCACCAGGTAGAGGAACAAGCGTGGCTGGTATTGCAACCCTCACGTGTCACCTCTCCTTCCGAGAGAGGCCTAGAAGCTAGTGCATGCATTGGCATCCTGTCTGCCAGGAATGCAAATAATCTAGGGTAAATACCGGGAAGGCACAGCTTGCACAGGAGCTAAGAACGGGCTCCTCCTGTACTGGGGTAGGGTAGGGGTCATGCAGAGAAAATGCTAGAAGGCGTCAGACCTGTCTGTAAAACCAAGCCCAACCTGTGTGCCTGCACTGCCGTGCCACTGATTCCAAACCCTGGCTGCCTTACGGAGCTGCTGCCATCGTCACTCTCTGAGCACAGCGTGGAGCTCAACCGTGGGATGCGCTGACAGTCTGTACAGGTGTATTTGCATCTGTTTATCAGGCAGAATAAGCCAAGTTGACAGAAGGTTTTTTTTTTGCCTGTATTGTTGCTTCTGCATCTGAGTTTTCCTGACACAGCGATGGTAGCAAGAAGATAGGGTGGTTTTTCCCCTCTCCTTAAGCAGAGGACCTTTGGCCAGAGAACTCTGCTGTGTAGGACAGGCCTGAAGTGCAGAGGAGTAGGAAGGGAACAAGAGCTTGTACCACGATGATCACTTTCTACCTGACATCACCTGCTGCCTCCTGGGGGCGAGAGCCCAGTCCCATGCCAAAAAACACAGCTCTGTCCCAGCATGTGGGAATCTGCTCTGTATTGCGCTGCGTTGTGGAACTACGTTCGAGTTGTCTGACTTGGTTGTTCCTCTCTATCTCAGTTGATTGGTCCGGGCAAAGAGGGGGGAGTTCCCCCCGTTCCTAGCCAGCCAGCACACGGCACTCAAGCTGACCAAGAAAGGATGTGCACCCCACTAGATGGAGTCCACTACCCAGCAGCTACTCCTTCTAGCAGGTAGGCTGGTCTGAGATGAATCACCACTTGTGCTGGCCCATTTAGAATCATGTTAAGATGAAACTTTGTTTTCCCCTTTTTAGCTACTGATTGTAGCATAGCCATTGTCTTCCCTTCCCCTAAAACAGCTGGGGTTTTTCTCTGGTTGGAGCTTTTTCAGCCTTTCTCCAAACGACCTCACCCATCTACTGAAGCCTGCCAGTCACCATAACATCCTTGTGCCTTCTGTTATGGCAACTTTATGACCCATTTTATGTATTTTTTTAATCTCTGTGCTGTTTTTGCTGATGGTAAAGCAAAAAGATGAAGTGAGCTCACAAGTGAGCCTTAAACTCTCGAGAGACTTAATGTGAAATATTGTGGGAAACAGCTGTAGCTACCGCAGATCTGGGCACTATTATATTCAGAAACTTCAGGCACAAAGTTACTTAAAAGGAAACCACACAGCCTCAAACTGTCCTAAATCACCTCCCTCTCTGCTAATTAAATCCTTTTTTTGGTCACCACATTCATTTCTTGTTAAGTGTCTCTTGGGGTCACATCATTCTGAATCAAAGCAGACATTTTGCTATGAGGAAACCAAAAATCACAGCTGCACTAGCACTTTCCCAGGTACATTATGTAAATAGCCCTCTTACCAGAGGACTCAGCCTTTTTCTGTTTGTTTTAAAGTCCCAAATACCTGCGATAGGGAAGCAAACAGGTCAGAGAAATAACTAATAGCCATTTAGTGAATTAATCATCCTGGCAGGGCTGCCTCTGTAACCACAGCAACTGATAAAATTCTGGCAAGCCCTCGCTTCCTGAGATCTCTGCGACTGCGGTATTACTGAAGAGTAATAGTGATGAACAGGAACAGCTCTGAGCATGCACGCTCTGAAGTCCCTCTCCAAAAAAGAAAAGGCTGTTTCAGTGAGCAGCAACCTTTCAGATTTAAGTAAAAATCTATTCCACAAGTGTCTCATTCCCCTTTTCTGCTTTTGACCAAGGAGAAAGGTGTGGCACAAGGAAAAAGATTTCTGTTGCTCTTCTCTGTTCTAATATTAGGACTAAACCCAGAAAAACAAAGGGGTCTCTCAAAGCTTGTGATTTGGCTGTATTCCTTGCCTCATGGTCACTAGTTTGTTTTCCTTTCCCAGCGAGGACACGGAAACAGTATCAAACAGCAGCGAGGGGAAGGGCGGCTCCCCGCATGACCTTCTGGAGACCATCTTTGTCCGGAAGGTGGGAGCTTTCGTCAACAAACCTATTAACCAGGTAACTAGCAGACAGCTTCCCCAGAGCCATACACCCAGAGATCTGCCACCACCCCATGTTCATACACGGGGAAGCTAGCAGCGAACTCCTCTCCTTGCAGGGATGTGCAGCAGGCCAGTTCGTCACCAGTAAGCAAGTGCTGAGGAAGCTCAGGCAGGGCAGCTTAGAGATCTGCCCAGCTGCTAGAGCTGCTTTTAAGTAAGGTTTTAAGCCCTCTTCTAGGTCCTTTGGACGAACAGAGGGGGGTTTGTTTGAATGTGCAGCGGTGTGTTCATCCTTGCCTGTATGTGTATGCGAAATACTTCAGAGTACGTGTCTGTATTAGGTCAGCTGAGCACAGCTTACTGTATGCCTTGTAACTGAGGTCGTCAGCCTCCTGCCAAACTGATGATGGGATCTTGGGCAATTTTTAGTAGGCCTGACAAAGACTTTCAGTAGCCTTTTCTGTGCTGGGTAAGCAGAACATCTTAGTGAAACTCTGTTTGCTCAATCTCCTCAGGTGACCATGGCCAACTTAGACATTCCTTTTGCTATGTTTGCTCCCAAGAACGTTGAGCTGGAAGATAACGACCCCATGGTAAGCCCCTTCCACAGGTATAATTTGTGCCTTCTTAGTATCCCTTGTGCAACATCCATACCGTTCCCTTCCTTGAATACACCTTGTGTTTTTCTGAGGAAAGAACTAGTTACACTTCCTGGGTTTCAAGCAATCTCTCATGTTGAGCCTTGGGTGCTCTTGACACGCAAACAACATGTGCTTGCTGCCACTGCTGCAGCATGTGCCTGTTGTCCAACCTCCTAACTGCCCCCACACCATCAAAACACGCAGGCAGATGTGATTGTAACATCGGTACTCACCGTCTTTGATTTCTTGGGCAGGTCAATCCTCCTGACACCCCAGAAACTGAGTCTCCTCTACAAGGCAGCTTACACTCAGAGGGCTCCAGTGGCAGCAGCACAGGGAACACCCATGATGACTTTGTTATGATTGACTTTGTAAGTGCCCTGATCGGTGCTCTCACTCACACACCTGCATCTCGGGTGGGCTTCAGGTGCTGGCACAATGGCAAATGATGTAGAAGCTGTTTTCACTGGGAGGGAGAAGACCCATCGTTCCCAGTTCCAACGTAGAGCCTGACAGTCCCCAGACTGCAGAGACACTGATAGGCAGAACCAGCAGCTACCAATTAAATAATGTTCCAGTTCCTACCAACACCTGGGCCTCCTGTTCTCTCTAATGCTTAAAGGAACTAGATTCCATATAAACTCTCCCTCCCAAGAGCTGAGGCAACCACAGATTGTGGCCTAGGTGGGGGCTAAAGCTGGAGCTGTTCAGTTATTTGATCTGCATTATTGCAGCAGTTGTAATACCAAGAAATTTGTTTGTAACAGGTGATGTCTTTACCTGGGAGTATGGTAAAAGGGAGGCCAAGGTCTCTGAATGAGAACTAACAGCAGTGTTTCTGATTCTAGAAACCAGCATTTTCAAAAGATGACATTCTTCCAATGGACCTGGGGACGTTTTACCGTGAGTTTCAGAACCCCCCTCAACTCAGCAGCCTCTCCATTGACATAGGAGCTCAGTCCATGGCAGAGGATTTGGTATGGAACCATGAAACTTCTTCTTGTGGGAATCATACGTTATATAGTACTCTCCCTTTTCCTTGTTTAAAAGAAGTAGTATCCTCCTAGGAGAGAGAGCCTGGGCAAAGGGGGGGCTCACATTAAGGTGTTCCAGACAAGTACAGATTTGTTTGTGGCACCTCCAAATCTCATGTGTTTATCTTCAAGCTGAAAGCTGCTACCGCATGCTTGCTGTGGTCATTCACACTCCCAAATCTAATCCTTCAAAACCGATCTACTTCTAGTGTGTCAGGCTGAGTGGCAAACTAGGCCTGATGGTGCAGCCTTCACACAGGTGAAATCCTGGTGGAGCTGGTGGAAGCGATGTCTGGGTGAGCAGTCACTGCGGTAGAAAGCAGGTACCAGAGGCTTTTGCCTTAGAAGGAAGCTTTAAATGCACACTGTCTGCTGTGTATGGGTCCTGATCTGCACCCTTTTTTGCCCTTCCAGGACTCGTTACCAGAGAAGCTGGCAGTCCATGAGAAAAATGTCAAAGAGTTTGACGCCTTTGTAGAGACCTTGCAGTGAAGCTATTTTCCGGTTTTGCTGTGGCAGTTCTTCCTCCCTGAGGCATCCTGGAGAATGATGTCAACAAATACCCATCACCCCTGCTCTGCCCTTTGTCTTGCTTTTACTATTCCTTCCATGATGGGAGCTTTCTTTGATTGCTCTTCCAACAGCAGGTACAGCTCGTCTGTGGGTTTTCCTCATCTGCTCCACTGCGTAGTGCTGGACCACTCCTCCTGTCGGCGTCCAGTCTTGGATTTATGACCAGTAGGGACACATGAAATCCAACTCCAGTGTATGAAACCCATTTTCTCTTCAGTCTCTGTTCCGTGTGGAGGGGCTTTCTGAAAAATTGCCATGTTCTTCCTCCAAAGATCCTATGGAGTAAGTTCCCTCGACACAGGCTCTTGCTAACAGACCTACAGTCTTCGATCCTGTTAGAGCATAGAAAGCTGTGGCTCATTTCCAAGCTCTGTGAGTTCAGCACATCAACAGTTTAAGCCCAGGACATCCCTTCCGCAGAACGGGCCGCTTCAGCCTGACTTCAGCGTGAGTGCCTGGAGCACAGAGGGAGACATTGGCTTCGGGGCCCGTGTCATCCCAGCTACCTTTGTTCTTCTAAGGAACCGGGTCTCTGCGCAGTCGTTCTGTGTGGCCTTCTGTAATGCCTGCTGGAAAGCAGGAGTGAAACTGCAGAAGCGCTTCTCCCCGTTTCCTTCCTGAGTGTACTGCCACTCGGCCATGTCGAGTGCACCAGAGTTGACCTTTGGCAAGCCTGCACGTAGCAGCTGTGATGATGCTGAATTTGTAGTCTCTGCTCTTGAAACGTAACTGTAAATACTAGAAATCCTATTTCTTTAGGGTTATGTAATTAGGAGGCTTAGTCTGAGATTCTTTCCTCTAACCCGTGCAAACTCTCCTGCTTTATGGTTAATAGATGATCTTAAGAATTGAGAAATATTTATTGCTTTAAAAGAAACCTATATTTAAAAGATGTTGTTTTCATGTAGTTGTGCAGGTCATTCTGCCTTGGATCACTGCAGACAGCATGTGTGCCATGGAACCCTGTCCAGTGAGTCTCCTTTTGCAGGAAAATATCCAAGATATTTATTTTATAAGACAGACTTGATTATTCTAATATAATGTTCTGTTTTGGGGACTATGTTTCCATTACATCCAGTCAGGACCCACTGATACAATGAAGTGCACACGTCAGTGTAGTGGATTGGCAGGGACTTATTAAAAAGCTGTGTTCTGATGGGTGTGGATGAATTTGCAGCGTTCCTCAGCCATTCAGAAGGCAGCTTCATTAAAGAAGCACATTTGTGGGAGCTTATGGTACTTTTTAATCGTCTGGCTTTGAGCTGAGATTTTATTTTTGTAACGAGCTGGCTCTTAGCAGCATGACTGACTGGCAGCCCTCTGGGTGATCTGGCTGTTGCGTGTCTTTGTCCTGATGTAAGGACAGGAGGAGAAACAGTGACACCAAGCAGAAACTTGGATAAGGCTGGTCTTCTCCCGGTTCTTTTTCCTTCTCCCATGTCTAACTAGAGTGAGCAACTGCAAGACCCCTTACTGTCCTAATACACTTTTTTTTACCCCCCTTTCTCCAGAAGTGGTGGTGTTCTCTCAGCACTGAGGAACCATCTTAGCTTCCCCAGAGTGGTTAAGTAACCAGCCTTCAAGTTAGCGCAGTGTGGCAGCTTCCTCAACTTCGCTGCATTGTCAGTTGAAAAGAGGTTGCTAGCAGACGACAGGGGAAGGCCATTCCTCTCTAGAACACTAATTTGCATTCAAAGCAACGCAGTGCTTGACCTTTATCGGCCTTCTTGTCAAGTGATGCGTTCTGCGGGGGACACGTGAGCTCTAAAACTCCAGGTAAGCGCTGTGTTAAGGAGGAGTGCCCACCAGAACTTAGCCAGCTAACTCAGCCAATCCAGCTTTCCAGTAGCCCCACACAGAAATTGCTAACTACTTGGAAAATAAGATGCACAGACACTTTTTAAAAGTTTCCAAATGACTCAAGATGGCGTAATTTCTGTGGGATTTAACCAATACTTGTGTACACGCAGCCAGAGCCACCTTGCTTTATAGGTGGCAGGGGTGTCAGAAGGGTGCAGGAGCACACGGACTGGGTGTCACCTGGCTCTCCTCTCTGCCCACAGGTTGTCTCTACAGCTGTGTAGGAAGCAGCTCGCAGAGGGTTGGTCGCTATCACCTTTCCCGTAGCTGACAGCTGGTGCTTGGCAAAGTCATAAGACCTGAGCTGCAAAGCAGCAGCAGCCATAGGGTGAAGCGCTGGTTCATGCTGTATTCAGGGAGAAGACTAGGGCAGGCTGAACTTCACCTAGCCAGTGCTGCTGCTGTCCTCTTGGCACACCGAAAAGCGGTGGAGCTGGCAGAACATGCCATTCTTGCTCATCCTGCCCAGAAACTCCCGTGAGCCAAATACTCGTGCTCATTTGTTGCAGTTCCTAACATGGCTACAGCTCCCACATCTCATAGGGCAAAATCTCAGTGTGGCAGGTCTGCTGTAGAAGGCTGGAAATTTGCCTGTGTAAGCTGCTAGTGTTGAGCTGGATGACCATAGCAATAACGAGACTCTCTAGGGCTGAGTTATGTGCCTCTTTCCTGGACATTCCTCAGCTTCAACACAGTTGCTGCATCTAGGCTCCGAGTCCTCCGACCACTGTGTAAATGCTCTACTTCAAGAAGGATCTAGATGCTGCTGAGGCCTGCTACAGATTGTGTTATGGGGGCTGTTTGTTTTAGCAGATGTCTGTGCTAAGGACAGCATGTGTATAGCTGCTGCTTTACAGATACTTCGGGTGAAGGGGAAGGCTCCTAAAATGTATTGTTTTGGAAGTAGTCTCCACTGTACTTCAAGTATTCAAAGAATTTCCAATAAAACTTTTATGTAAGCAATGGACAGCCACGCTGCTCTGTTACATGCTTCTCTCCACACCTTCTGACAGGTTTGGAACAGTCCCAGCCTCTCAGTGCTTCTCCTCCAGGGAACTGGATGGGCAGGGAGCTGCCTGCCTTTGCCAGGGGTGTGGCTGTGCTGTGGTTGGAGCAGTCAGCTGCATTCTGGTATGGCTTGGTAATAATGCCTGATACCATGTAAGGTGCCAACATCTTCCCTTCCACTAAGATGGTGAAAATCTCAGCATCAATATAGCAAGTGCTGACTTAAGCTGCAGTGTAAAGGTTGCCTGGTTATTCTAAATTCTAAATTAATCTATTCTATTATTCTAAAGAAGAGACAGAGGGAAATGCTCCAGTTTGGGGAACAAGGATAACGGAATAACAATCTCTTATCTTTGGGAGGTAACAGACAGTACCGCACTGCACCCTTACAGATACGGAGCTGTGTACGGTATGCGTGCATGTACGTGTAGTTATGAGCATCACTTCATGGGGGATCTGGACCCTACTGCAAGGCCTTCAGTACCTCTGCTCTCCTCTTCACCACTAAGACAAAGGTTTGGGAAAACCATCACTAAATAAGAGAAAAGGTAAACACCACAGAAGGATTATTAATCACCAAGGTTATGAGCAACCACACACCATCTAAGCGTGAGCCTATTGAACATACTAAAACCAAATCCTCTCCTCTCCTCAGTGTCCCTGAGGCCACAGGGCACATGGAAACACAACACAGCACAAACAGCATTTACAGCTGAACAAGTAATGTCCGTGTGGCTGCACGCAGTATACATGTCCTGCTGGCTACAGCACCTGGTCAGGGACAGACCCACTGCTCCCACACTCCTCCAGAGCAGAGCAGAGGTTGCTTCAGCACAGTCCCTGCACGGAAGGGTCACTGACCGTGCCCAGAGGTGGGCATCTGTGGGACCAGCTAGGGAGGTACTGCCATGTAGTCACTGTGTTAACTACACTGACCCCATTACAGTGGGTCAGCACAGTCCCAGGGGTGGAAAATCAGACTGAAGCCTGTGGCATCACAGACTACAGCCAAAAGCACCATCCACATGTAAAGACCCCACAAAAATACAAAGTTTCAATAACCCCTCAACAGTAGATCTGAAGTACCCTGCACTAAATGGCAGCAGGTAAATAACTCAGACCGTAAGGACCATCTGCACAGTACCACCTGTGAACAGAAACCAAAAGTGCCTCTGCCTCCTGCGTGTGGCTGACAGCTTCTCACAGGTCATGCTGAGTAGTGGCAATGTGTGCAAGGGGAATCGGCACCATTGGGAAGCCCTTTACTAGACAGCGTGGGCCCTGAATGACACACAGCCGGCACTAAAGATGGAAAAGCAGCCCGCTGTTGTAGAAATGCAACTGTTAACATCAGAAGCAGTGTGTCCAGACAGTAAGGCAGGCAGCCAGGGCTTCTGCTACTGGCCGCTGGTGTGGTTTTAGCTCCAGGGCTCTCTGTACTCCTCCCACTCTCACATCCTGTATTTGTTCCACTTGTACGCTGTGCTGACTGCTTGTATGTGGAAGTCTTTCTACCAACCAAAAAGCCTCCTGATGTAACCAGGACTTAGTTGTTTTCCAACAGGAAAAGCTGATTAACCCACTTGGCCGCCGCCTGAACAGAACCGGTTAGTCCTACGCCTGGCACACGGTGATGAGACAACTGGTGCAGCTGCCTGGCAGTCCTGGGCAGGTGGATCAGCTGCTCAGCAGGACAGGGAGACAGAAACATGAATGCCCAGCCCTGGTCAGGCTACTGCCGTCAGGAAGGAGCCAAACATGAAGTACTTCATTGTTTTTCTCTTTCCAGCCTGATGCTTCTGCAAACTACTACTTCTCCCCAGAGTTACTCAGACAAGGCATCTTGTACTCACATTGCTCTCTCTGCATGGATGTGGCTGGCAGCACAGCCAGCCTTACTTCTGGTTCCTGTGGTTGTGCCACAGCTGCTGGACAGACACACCTGGATCTGAGATTACATTTCCATTTTTATTGAAATACAAAAAGTGCAAACTGTGAAATATAAGATTGGTGCAGATTAGAAGGAAATAAACAATGTGAACTAATACCACTGTGAAAACCCCAGCCCTGCACCTGATGAACGTCAACAAAAAAAGAAGGCAGGGAACACCAGCAACAAAAGCAAAGCCAACAATTTTGCACAGGGGCCCCTGTGCATGAAAGAGGAAACAGGAACCAAACCGGCCCTCAGCTCTCCGTCAAATTAGCAGACATTGCCACAAGGCATCCAGCTGGCCCCAGCCCCCTCTGCACCACCCAAAAGCTCTGCTGTCACTGTACAGCTTGGGTCAGGGAGCAGGGAGCAACCAAGCGGAAAAATTCTCCACCTGCACAAGGAGGAATGGCTGGTTGCTGACCTGAAAGACAAACCAGGGGAGAGACTCGGGCAGCTCTACAGCAAGGAGCAAAATGCCGAAGATCAGCACCCTAACCAGATCCTGTACCCCACCCACACGCGGAGGAGAAAACAGCCCAGGTGGGCCCACAGGCAGCCCTGCCCTGCCCTGCCCTGCCAGCCCCGCTCCCTGTGCAGAGGCTGAGCTGAGGGGGGAGCAAGGAACAGGACCCCAGGGGCTTAGCACACGCAGCTCCCACGGCCACCTACCAGCAGAGGCTGCGGGCAGGCCCGGACCAGCTCCTTGCTCAAGTCACAGGAGGGACAGCTTAACAGAAGGTGTTCAGGAGAGCAAAGCGCGGGAGCAGAAGCAGCCCTGGTTACTGTGCCTGCTCCAAGGCCCCTGGCAGCTCCAGCATGAGGAGCACCAGAGGAAAGGGGATATTTACACTGGGTCCCTTCCAGGATTTGCAAGCACTTTCCCACCATGAGTAGTAGCAGCTTCCTGAACACCCTCCAAATCTGCTCCCTGCAGGCACTGAACTGGAGCAGGCTTTTATCCCTGCCTGCAGGGGATGCACCAGGCTCCATTTTGCTAAAAAAGGAAATATTATTTCAAAAATTCACCAAAAAAAAAAAAAGAGAGAAAAAAAACAACACCCACCAAACAAAGCCCAGACAGAACACAGACACTTGCAGCAATCCCTGCTCTCCCCCTGGAGAGCAGCAAAGCTACCACAGCACTGCTTCTGGCTACTGGGCAGGGAATGGCACTTGCTGCTCCAGAGGCTTCCCTCCCCAGGGAGCTGCGGCTGCGCGGGGCCGAGCCCTTGTGCCCAGCACACACGCCTGCTCCATTGCAAGTTTCTGGCCTTGAGCTCGCTTCCCCCTGGAGAAGTTAGCTGGGTTTGCCTTTCCTCTAGGGATTCAAGCCAGCCCACAGCCAGCCGCAGAGCCAGAGCATCACTCTCCTTTCCCCATACTGAAGCCTACACAGAGAGCAGGGTGCCTGCAGGGAAGGAGCACTGGGGGCTGAGTACTGCACTCCTTGAGCCTCCCCAGGAAGCCTCGCCTCCTACAGAAAACACTGGGCCAAGTGCACCTCTCTCCACACTGTCCATCACAGCATGAGTACCCCACAGCAGATCAGCCCTGCTTGATCACTCTAGCAGGGATCAAAGATGAATTAGGAGCTGAGTATCTTTACCTCCAAAACATTTACTTGGTTACTGCTGTGAATTGTTCAGGCCAAAACTGTGCATATCTTGGCCAAGCAGGAATGCCTCCTACTCTCGGAGGAGGGAGAATAAGCAAAGTTGGAGCCTCCACAGGGCAAAGTCCCCCCAGCATCTAGAAGGGATCAGGCCCAGCCTTGCTGTAGAACATCTCTTGCTCCAGCCTTAGCGATGCTCAGTTTCTTCCTCACCACTCCCACCCAAAGCTGGCACGCCTTTTCCAAGCCAGCTGGCTGGACCTGCACTGCCCTGCCGAGCTTCCTGTGTTCACACCCATCCCCGTTCCGGAGCGTAACAGAAACAGCACTTTCCACCATCCCTGCAGCAGTCACTTATTTTGATTACAATTGGGGCACCAACTTTTGGTCAGGCTAAAATACCATGAAAAAGCAAATCCTATTTAGCATCCAGTAGTTTTCAAAAAAATGAGTTCTGTTTGGTCCAAAACATTTGTCCCTGTGGCCAAACGCAGCAGGGAGCAGGACTGGCCCAGGCGTGCAGGGCACAAGATACAAAGGTATAATACAGCAGAGAAATAAGGCCAGAAGCTCCCCGTTATCACCCTGTCAGGCCCAGGCTAGGGAGAGGGATCTCTTCTAGCTCAGGTAACCAGAACGCTGCACCCCAAACCAACAGTGATGCGCTGCTCTGGGAAGGCACTGGGCACACCCTGCCCTAAGCCTGCCTTGCAGGCAGCCCGATTTCTCCAGGTAAGCCCAGGCCATACAGGATGCATCAGGTGAGGCTTCCACGGTAGGATGGCAGAAGTATGAACCGAGGAGGACAGAGGGCAAGGCCCTCGGCACAGAACAGCCGTTCCCTCACAGCTTTGGCACACTAGTGCTCAGCACCTGGGCAGGAACTTGTAAGCCAGGCCTGGTGCACTCCAGAGTGAGGGTTAGCCCAGCCCCTAGACCTTCCCTCAAGGCCATGCTCGCTGTTACATTGTGCTAGAGAAAGCTCTGCTCAAACCAAAGAGGAAGAACAACGAAGGCAGCCTGTGCCCATCAGCACAGGTACACACACACCTGAGGGAGCAGAAGAGGCCTTGTGTTGCTGCCACAGGGAAAGGCGGTGTTCAGCAGCTCAGTGCTGGGCACTTCAGGGCACTTCCACTTGCAATTCAGACTCCCACCTGTGAAAGGGCCCCACGCAGGCCCCAGTCACAGCCAGGTCTGGCATGAACCTTCCCAGGCAGGCTGGAAATGGAGGGACAAAAACACCTGAGCTGGGTGACTACAGGAGGAACCTCACCCCAGCAAAAGCTGAAGAGTATCTGGAGTGCATGGTCCCAGAGGGATCTGGGCTAAATTCAGCTTCCCTGTGCTGCAGTCTGGCAGGTCTGAACAGCCCGTGTGCCCTGAACCTGTCCTTCACTTGCCTGCCAAAATCTTGTGGCTAAAGTGGTGTTTGCAAGTGCAGGACATGCTGCTACCTGAAGCACAAGGGCTGCCTGCTCCCTTCAATGTTTCAGGTGCCTCTGGAGAAAGGCAGGATGCGCACTCAGTGCCGAAAGATGGCCCCCACAGCAAGAACATCTCTGCCACAAACCCAGCAAGTCTGCCCTAGCCCTGATAGCCCAGCTGAGACAAGGGGAGTAAGCTGGGGCTGCTGGGAGCTTAAACAAACAAACAAACAAACAAACAAACAAACAAACAGGTCTTTGCTGAGGAAAGAACCAGGAGGGCAGAAGAACCGCATGTAAGGGAAGGAGGAAAGAAGGCAGGTCATCTGATAGGGCAGCAGGCTGGTGATGAGCCCTGGAGGAGCTGCACAGACTGGCAGGTGGGGTAGGACTCCACCCAGCAGCTGGGAGACCAGCTCCCATCCCCATCCGGAGCAGCAGGTCTCCTGCTTGCTTACTGACACTCTCCACCATCTCCACAGCCCTCATTCTGCTCATCACCCAGGGGATCAACGGTCCCCTTGCACTGGAGACAGCTTGGTCACAGCTCCAAAACAAGGTGGGAAAGAAGGTGGGAAGGTGGGCACAGTGTGCTGGAGTGGGCTGGCCGGGATTCAGGCCTCCACATCCTCAAAGAGCTCCTTCTGGTGGTCCAGCAGGAACTTGGTAAAGGTGTTGATGGGGTTGATGGCTTTTAGGGTGATGGCTACATCTTTGGCCCACAGCAGATTTGGGCCAAACACAACTGCCAGGTTGGTGTTTGTCATCTTGTTTCTGTCACTGTGAGCAGAGACCTATGTGGGAAGGAAAGAGACCCCTGTGAATCCTACAGAGCAACACAGCAGCTGCCCTCTTCCCTCCCCAAACCCAGAGCTGACAGACTCCCCAGAGCAAATGGAAGGAGGATGGCAGACAGAAGCTGAAGACCCACTGCCAGAAGATGGCTGGGGGAAACACACATGACTACTAGCATTCAGGAGGCAAGGAGCAACCATTGCCATCTCCCACATCCCACTGTGGGATGCTCACCAACCAGGCCACAAAGCAGCAGGACGAAGAGCACTGCCAGCCAATATCTCTACAGATGATCACTAACCAAAATGATCTTCCCTCTTGCTACAATAACCTTGCAGTGGCTTCCCTAGCAGCAGAAAGCAGGGTGGTCTGTGCCCCCTCTTCTAGTCCAATCTTCTGCTCAGATATTTCACGGTTGTCCCTCCACTCTGGGGAGCTTTCAGCCTGCCTAGTACAGACCACGCTGGCTTAATGCCTGCCTGCACCTCTCAGTCATGAGACTCTGTACGAGGGGAACATCAGGTAAAGAGAGGCTTGAGACTCATTTCCTCTCAAAGGAAAGGAGGGAGCAGGCAATCAAGAGGCTGATGCAAGGCACAGGCAACTGAACTAAAAGACAGTTCCCAAACCTTGGAGCAGCTTACCTGCACCAGAAAGGCTGTCAGTAAACGGAGCACTTGGTAGTTTTCTTCTGGCAGATTCTGGAGTGTTTTGCGAACAACATCCACACGATTCACCTCCTCCACACCTGAAAAGCAAGAAGGACAGGACAAGCAAGTCCGTAAGAAATTCTCATCTCTTCATGTAGAAAACGACTACCTCAGCACACACCCCAGTGAAAGCCCAGTTTGCAGTCATGGGGTATCCCATGCAGGACTGTCCCCTCCACAGCCAAGGGTGGTTTGGAAGGTATCTTTGCCCTTGGCTAGCGCAACATTCAGGGAGTAGCACACTCTTGTTACAACTCACTCTGGAAGCTGACAACATGGCTGTAAAGGCTAAAAGTGAGAAGAGGCTCAGGCAGCTCCCTCAGGAAGGTCTTGAGGATCACAGCAGGGAGGTGGACATCTTCATACTGTTGGAAATCTACCGGCACACCTGAGAAAGTAAAGCAGAGACTCGGCACTCACTGGCCAAAGTAGGATCTCCTCCAGACACAGAATGCAATGTGGTGGTCAGAGCCCAGAACTGGGGAAGGGTATTGAAACACAGCATCCTCTAACAGAGTGGAAAAACGTGTCCCAAAAGCATATGCAAAGTGCTGCTGAATCCAGAACTAAATCTTCAGATAATACCAAACAGGTGACCAGGTTTCTTCCCTGATCATCTTCAGTCCCCCCGGGATAACCAGACAAACACGGTATATCCTATCCTGAGAAACAGGGAAATATTCAGGATGGAGAAGGGCAGTGTAAGAAACACGAGTGGGAAGGACTGTGCTTTCCACACAGCAGAAGAACTGTACAGTGTCAGATGCTTCTTCCTTGCAACTCAGGTCACATCCTGACTGGGCCTCACCTAGAGGCCTATCAGAGAAGCTGAGGAGCCCTGATGGCATAGCTCCAACACAGTTCTGGCAGGACAGCAGGAGCCAGAGAATGAGAGGGGCTCTGCTGAGTTGGAGCACTTACCCATGTTGTATTTTTGCTGGACTTCCTTGACAACCTGTGTATTTGCTGATCTCCGGAAAATCCCTTCTGTTGCAAGGGCTGTAAAGTGCGAGCAGATGGTCAAGAAAGGTCAGTTAGGAGGGAGTCTCCAGGAACGCTGCTCTTAACAATCATAAACCCATGCTGTGGGGTGTTCAGACAGTTCTCCACAAGTCCCTTTTTTACAGCACTGCAATTCCTCCTGCCTCCTGCCGCAGGCAAAGGATACAAGCAGCATTTGCTACTCTCATACAACAGGGAGTATGGACAACCGAAAGAAAAAGGTCTCCCAAGCCATGAGGCTGCACAGTCTCCTCAAGGCCAACCCTCCTGGGTCAGGCCTTTACAGCTTATTCTAGATTGCTGCTCTGCTGTGTCTCAGCACACTCTGGATTGGAACTGGGTTGGGGAGGGGCCACCACTGTGAAAGAAAGAGGGGCTGCAGCCTCCCCTGAACACTTACCGTGCTCCTGCAAATGAGCAATGGTCTCTCTGACCACCAGAGGAACAGGAGACTGATCAGGGCTCTTCTCCCTCAGACTGTGGGAAGAGACAAAAGGTTACAAATGACTGGGCCTCCCCCTCCCCTACACGCAGCCCAAGACCTGAAAGTTGCCCGCACAAGCACTATCTTTAACTGGCACACCGTATCTTGCTGTCTCAGTTCCCCCAGTTCACTCATTATTCCAGCCTTCTCTTCTCTTCATCCATCATGCCAAGTCATTCACTGGAGCAAGACTGGGCTCACTGCTACACCATGGGAATATTTGTTTGTCCTCCACAAACATCATCACATGTAGACGCCAGGGCAATGGGGTTCCCAGAAGACAAGGCTACTAGCTACAAAGCAGGTGAAGAGAGTTAAACTGTCTTGGACTTTTCCTTTTGTGACCAAGGGCGGAAAGAAGGTGACACATGACAGAACGATACACGGCATGAGTGTATCCACCCAGTTCCTGTAGAGGAAGATAAACCAACACAGTGGCTGTCAGGGAAGGCCCGGTGATGCTGAGGCATTTGCTGCCACCCTCCCATTCGACAGCCTACGTGCCACTTTGGGGTGTGAACCGTTCACCCCTCTCAGGCCACTCACAGGCTCAGGCACACAGCACCACAGGGGTTACATCTGGAAATGTGGTGTTGAAGCTGGGGAATGCATTTCCAGATTGCTTCAGAGGATCTGCCTGGCCACACAGTACTGGCCCCTCCTCATTCCCCAGCTGCAAAAGACACTTAAAGTTAAAAATACCTCCAACACTTAGCCAGTATCGCCATCCCTTGCCAGTGTCTGTGTTTGCCTGTGTCACTGTGCAGGAATGAGGGGTGGAAATCAGTACAAGGGTGAATAGAAGAAGTGATAGTATTTGTGATGTGGAAAAAAGCTAAGAAACAGATCTGCAGCACTGCCAATAAAAATAGCTCAGCCCTAAAGACACCTCAGTCAGCCTCTAACAGACCTCCTTTGTTCAGACAAAGTTTCTAGTGACATAAAGCTGCCCTCATGGTCCTTATTTTGCTCTCCCTTTAGTAACCCTTAGCTGCAGAAGCACCCTCATCCTAATTTAGATGGAATCTAGGTTCTAGCTAGGGAATGGAGAGGGCGAAACAGATCTGAGACAGTCAGGATCTGGATGCAGACACAGAGTTCCTCAGAAGGATGACTATAGGTTTGTAGGAAGTCCAAACAGCACGACATGTTACAGCCACTTCTGCAGCTGTTCAGGTATAGATACAGGGACCTCATGTCAACCAGGGCAGGGCAACAGCAAACCCAGAGATACTCACTGCTGGAGCGAGACTCCAAACTGCTGGCTTGGCAGAGGCGGGCGTGGAGGTGTTGACTTCTGGGGCACTTGCGAAGGTTTCTGAAGGGATCTCAGATATTCATCGTATCTGTGGCAAAACACAGAGCAGTAAAAAGCCACTTCACTTCCCAGAATGAGCATGGACCCAGCAATGCACATGACCCACTGTTAACACATTGGTGACACCTCCAGCCTAGCACAGTTGATTCCACCTATGCAAAAACAGGATAGGTAGCTCTGGGGCAACGCTAACAAATATTTGGTTGCCAGAAACAGAACAGGAGGAAAAGAAGATATATCTGGAATCACGAGCTGGAGCAGCTGAAGATCACAGCACAAGGAGGAGGCCAGGGCAGCACTCTCTGTGATGAGACAATTGCACACGCATGTGAGGGACCAAGATTGTGGTAACTTTGGTAAGCCTCAAAGACAAACTGAACTGTGCTAAGGGAGCAGAGCAGGTGCAGAGGTCCGGGGCAGTGTTAACACCAACAGTTTGCAGAAAGCCCCTGAGGGGTGGGCAGGACAGACACGATGGGTGCTCCACTAGAGCATTTTTTTCCCAGGGACAGAACTGCACTCTAGGACTGAAGACACACAGGAAAGACAGTGGAGAGGACCAACAGTCTTTACAGCAATTTGTCACCGCTCCCTCTAAAACTGCTGCCTGGGTGGAACAATCCCTTCCTCCCCTTGCCTTTCATCCAGTAAAATCCTCTCTTGGAGCCCTAAGCAAATAGGAGACAAGCAGCACTCTTACTTCAGCACTTGGCTCGGGATCCCCAGCTGTTCCAGCTTCACATACTCCTCCAGCTCGCTGAGGAAGTTCACATAAAAAATCTTTCGCCCAAACTTAAAGCTGAAAAACAAGAAACAAGCAGGTACATGATGAATCAGGAAATCCAGAATCAGGAGAGTGGACTTCTTACAGGTGAAGAGAGCAGGGGTCTGAAAGAAGCATTGATGAGGCAAGAGGCAGGTATGGCTGAGCAGCAGAGATGATGCCCACACCACCCTCCAGCTCTACATATTTCACTAGCAGATGCCAAGACTTTCCAGGTCATGTTAGAAGCCCTACCAGAGGCAGCCTCCCTAAAAAGCCCTGGATTTCTCCTTCCTAAGCTCAGCAGCAGGCTGGAGACTACTTTTCAATTATTTTACAGAGCTAGGATTTCAGCATCAACACAATGAGTTAAACATAATCTGGACTGGTGCTCTCACTTCCTTTTACATTATTAGCAGAACCTATCCCACATTACTTCTAATTGGCTGGATAGCAAGGGAGCAGCACAGATCTGCAAACTCTGCAGGCAGTATTTCTTGTGTCTGAATATTTCTGAGCTCAAAATAGGAGGAGACAGCACAGGGTGAGAGACAGCGGGGCAGGCTTGGCAGCCTGTGCCCATCCTGTGCTCCCCCAGGAATGCCCCATTATTCCCCAGCAGTGCAAGGATGTGGGCAGCCTCCTGCAGTGCTTCCTACCTGATCAGAGGCTTGAAGAGGATCAGCAGGGTCTTGATGAACATGGTTGGGTGCACAATATACAAGGCTTTGATATTCTTCTTGTACCTGCCAAGAGAAGGTACATGAGGGCGAACTGTGCTTTTAAGCAGGGGAACCAACCTTTCCACCAGATTAAGGCACCCCAGGTGTTCTATTCCTTTTGCACTCTGCCTCACTACTCCCCCACAAGCCATGGCCTTTGCTCTTCCACGCCTCGTAGCTGTGTCAGGATGCCCAGCAGCCTAAGGGCACGTTCTACATTATCCCAAGCTTTGCCCAGGAGCAGTGACCAGCCTCTCTCCAGGAAACAACCATTACACCACGGGGCTGACACACTCGCACTGGTTCCTGGTGCTGCTGGTAGCCTAAAGGACATAATTTTAGAAGGAGCTGTGCATCCCGTGATTCAGCCTGCAACAAAACCCACCTCCACAAGCAGTAGAAATAAGCAGTAGTAAATTACAGTCACCAGGCTACACGGGAAACAGGGAAAAGATCTCCTGTATAAGACTACAGAGCAGCATGCTACAGCCTTGCCTTCTGCCCCCTACTCACTTGCGATCAAATTCCCTGTAGGCATCTCGCAGCCAGCTCAGAGATGGCTTGTTCTCACTGGTCAGCCCATGGTGCAGATACACCAGTGTGTAATCACTCTCCACATACTGGTCCAGTGTGAATTTCAGGTACCTGAGAAGAGACAACTGGTGAACTTGCTTCATACTCTGACACGCAGAGGCTCTTCCTCCCGTTGGGGAGGGGTGCCATCACAGAGGATTTGGATCCCCAGCAATGGAGGTAAGCACTTTGCAAGGACATGTCCAGACAAAGAAGATACTCCACACGGATCCGGCCTCAGGAACCTGGGAGTTATGCTAACAGCAACCTCCAAAGACACTACTCACCCCAGCAGTTTCACATGGTCAAGCTGGTGACTTGGGGGCATCCGGCAGGCACTGAACAAAATTACTTTCCTTCCATATTTGTCATCACCTGCAGATGAAATGTCAGAGATTACAGGAGTTTCACGACTACACTGTGGTCTTGGCAGCAATGGGGAAATGGAACGTGGAAAACCACCACAACAAGGCAGAAAGTCGAGAACGCCAAAGCCAACAGCAAGGATAAACCTGATTTTCAGCAGAGTTGCCACGGGCCTAAGGGTGGAAGCGGAAACCTGAACACCAAGGGCCTGGCAAGCTGCCAACGTGAGTGGAGAATAGAGTCCATGCTCCAGCCCTGAAAGAAGAGGAAGGATGGGAAGCCAGGATGCCTTGGGGCATGTAGGGATGGAGGCCTGCAGCACTCAGAGCATTAATCCTGCAACACTGCTCCTGGTGCATGTGTGCACAGGGAAGCAAAGGAAAGCTGCCCCTCACAGGCACGATAGCCACTCCAACTCTTCTGCATGTGGTCCCAGACTAACTGTCCATGGTCTGGTGCATGTGTGTTTCTTGCTTCACCTAAAGGTTCATCCTGCACACAGAACAAAGCCACTTAGTACCCTGAAAGCCAGGAAATTCCCAGAAATGGGCAAGTCCCAGACACATCCCAGAGACATGAAGCAAGCAGCAACACAAGCCTCTTCTAAAGATCCGATGGACTCTCCAGGGGGAGCTGCAGAACAAGCTGTTGTTCACCGCTTCCTAGATTTTTCCATCCACAGTGGTACTACAAAGTGTGGCATAACCAAGCATTCCATGTCAAAAACCCAGCAGAAAACAATCCCCATCACATTACAGTCAAATACCCCACACAGCAACCTCATCCTAGGGGGAACTCTTCCAGTCACCTCTTGAGGCCTCAGAGACAACGAGCCAAGTTTTCCCCCAAGTACATCGTCATACATCAGCATACTTCTGCCAGCATAGCTCTCCAGCTCCAGGAACAAAACCCAAGCGGGTGGGCACAGACAAGCTCAGCAGACACACACGGGGAACTGAGAGATGCAGTAAGGAAGAACCAGGTCTGGGTATCGAGAGTGGGATGGGAAGCCTGGTTCTCTCCTAGAAGGACACACCACCCAATTCATTTCCGTATGGGTGACTTNTTTTTTTTTTTTTTTTTTTTAGCACCAGTGGAGGTGAAATTGTTCCTTTAGTGTGAAGGCTTCAAGTCTTCCCATCTGTCTGGCTGCTCACCCAGCTCTGAGAGCTACGTTTTCTTGTCAGTCGGAAGCAGCAGACAGCAGTGGCAGGGGTTACTGAGGTTATACTCAAGAACACCCTCCTCCCTCCCCTAAGCTCAGCCATCCCATTCTGACCACAACACAGAAAACCAGCAAGGATTTCTACTCGTTCAGGACAACCCCGCAGTACATCATTCCTCTTGAAACATATCCTTTTCCTCATGCTGGACGTACAGCATTCACAGCATGCAGCTGTTTCTCACCCTCCAATGGGCTCCAGCACCCAACTATTGTTTGGTTACACTTGCCATGCAGCAACTGAGATGTCAAATTAAATCCCAGAAGAACAAACCTGAGGCTTCCAGGGACACTGCTTGCGAGTAGCAGATGACCACTTGCTGCTGCAGATGGCAGCCAGAGAATTCACGTACACAAGCCACGACATTACAAAGCCACTAACCCTGTCTTTTACCCCCATCCCGGCCAGAAGAACACATTCTCTATCTTCTTGTTCACCTCTGGTTTTCCTTTTTGACTCCCATTTTCAAGTCCCCCACCAGACAACACGAGACAGAATTTACTGATGCACACAAGCCAGAGCCTCTACAAGGTTAGGGACACTGAGGCAGCACCAGGTGCAGACCAGGAAAGGGCTGGCATAGGCCATCACATCCACATACACATGCGCAGGTAAGGGGCAGGTAGGGATGACACATGACCCAGAAAGCAGGACCAGGAGAGAGTGATGCAAGGATCGTCTGGAACACCCAGAGACAGCCACAGCCAGGCCACAAGACCAACGTCACATTGCATATCCCACGGTAGCCCACTCTCTGCCTAGCCCAGAGTTTCGTGGTAGCTTGCTATCAACTTTAGGGCTGGGTCAAATGCACGTGAGCTGTCTGCAAAACAAAGATGCAGGCTAAAAAGTCCTGGGCCAGGGGATACAGCATATTTTGACTCTTCCCAGTGGCTGTTAACAGCTTGCATGGCTCCATCTGGAAAATAAAGGATCCTGCCCGCACAGAGCAGCAAGACGATGGCAGCAGCTGAGAATCTGCTGAGTTTTGCAGTGATGAAGGAAAACAGGCAGAAAGACCACAGATCCGTGCAGACCGTAGCTCTGTGCTCAAGTCAGAATAGGTGCTCTCCCAGTTAACCAAGGGTCTGGGGTTCACATCAAAGTGGACGGCCTGAGGGCCTGAAGAAGACTGTGGGCTTGATCCAGGCAGGCCTGGGTTGTGAAGAACTGCAGCGCAGCACCACGTTCAAGCAATGCTGCAGGCGGCCACACTCTGCTCAGGCTCCTGCGCACTGACTTCCAGGCTGGACAAACCCAGGTCAGGAGCCAAACAGCTTAAGTGCCTTCCTCTAGAATGACACGAAAGCCCACGGCAGGGCTTGTGCAAAGTCTAGAATTAAATTTCTGTAATAACCTTGGTGAAAAAGTCTGGGATTGTCAACAGAACCAAAAACAGACAATCCAGAGAGATGGCATGTTTCCCCTGGATAATTTCCAGGGCCAAGAACACTAAAAGATTACCTACAGTCCCTTGGATCACTGAAAAAGGAGTGGCTCACTTTGCCTTCCAAATCTGAAGGAATTTTTCTGTGAGCACTACATAGGAACCAGCACACCCGTTACAGAGCTCTGGGCTGCACTCCAGTTTCATCACACGGAGCTCAGCCTCTCAATGGAGAAACACTCAAAACATCTAAATGACAGTCCTATTTCCACCTGACATAAATCACTCTGGCTCCTCCAGATATAACAAAATTCATCTCCTGAGCATCAGAGATGAACAACCAGCTGTTGCAATTTATAAACAAGAAACTAAAGCCCATTCCATGCATTCTTGATTGCCAGAGGGAACTGGCTCCAGGTGCCCTCTCTGCCTCAGGCTGAGCAGATCCATACTGTATTTGATCCTTCCCAGATGCTCCATCCCTTGTACTATTTGCTCTCCTGTTTGCAATATTAATCTTACACATACACATTTTTACCCGTTCCTTGCAGTTGCAAGCGGCTGAAGTTCCCACTGAGCACAACTGTAGGCCATGAAGCAATTACTCAGGCTGTCTCCTACCTCTCCCAGATGAGGAATGCTCAGCAACAGTTACCAACAAACCAAAATAGCAGCAGTTCTATACGTGAGTACTCACAGGGCACCCCAACAATGTGCATACCATTGTGAGTATGCTCATACACAAAAAAAAAATTTCAGAGTACACCAGAATTCAGCCAGCTCCCCACAGGATGGAATTCAGAATTCTTATCTTTTAACCAAAGAAGAGCAAGACAGCAGCCAACACGCAGAACCTATCCAGTCACAGCTGCTGCTCATCTAAACCGACACTGACTTGCAGCACTGAAACTTGCTAATTCCCCTGAGCATTGTTGTGGTGCTTTTAAGGCCAGAATTCAGTTTTTCCTCTCATCTGAAGAGCAGTGCTTCCAGACACTTCCGAGACACAGGGCAAGGAACAACGTTCCTGTGGCTCCAAACCACCAGAGCAGGACCGTACTTCTGGCAGGACTGAAGTTCAAACACCAAGGCTCATGTTCCAGATGCAACCTGCAGCAGTGCAAACACATCAGAGCAGAGGTTCCCAGCAAGGCAGCAGTGCTGCCCTGAGACAGGACTCTGTCTTAAACAAATCCGTACTGCCAATATGGAAAATATGGAAAATCCACACACAACTTGCAAATCCTGCTACGCACGTGTAAATATTCCTCATGAAAATCACCAGTCAGCCTTCACGGCGCGGTTTGCTGTTCACATATTGCTCAGCTGGCAGCAGAGCTGCAGTCTGGGGACCACGTTCATTCATCAGATACTCTCAGCTGAGGATCCCATTTTGATGAAAGATTCAAATGGGAATAAACTGGCACTGTGACACTGAGAGAACGCGGGCAGCCAAAGCTGCCACCAAAAGCTGGCGTCATCAGTGCAACGACAAAGCTGACAGTTGAGGGATAAGGAGGGCACAACACTACAGGAATCTGGAACTCTACTACACAAGTTTCACAAAGCTTAGGATTTGTGAAAAAAGCTTAGGCCAAAGTGGATTTAGCCTCTCAAGAAAAGAAAGTAAGAAGCCTGAAGTGGCAGTGTTTTAATACGTAACATCTTCCACCTAGGTACGCCCAATATCCAGACACTGCTGGAATTATAAAGCCTTACCAAGTGACTAAAGCCTTCACTGACACACAACAAAGTAAAATAAAAACAACTAGACGATCAGATGTCTCCCATTAGAACACAGCAAACAGGGGAGAAGAATCCACGTAATGAGGCAGTGAGGATCAGCATTTCCACAGACTGTGCAAAGGTCCTGGCCTGCTGCTCAGAAACAGCAGAAAGAATTTCACACCAGAAGAGAGTTCCATCTACCCCGAGGAGCGTGAAAGCACTGGCAGCCAAATTCTTAAGGCCTGGGACTGAAGTCCAGATTACTAACAAATGCTCAGCAAGCACAGAGCAGTCTAGCACAGCTTCAGGCTAGAACGAGGAGCACGTCACCGAAACACAACATGTCTGCAGCCAAACGGAGAAGCAATTGGAACGGCAGCTTTCCCCTGGAGAATCCAGTTTAAGCGCCAGCTGCATGGTAAGTGGATGCGGCAGCAGATCACGTAAAGGAACAGGATGCAATCCTAGGATGAAACTCCAGAGCACACGTGGCAATGAGGTAACTGTGTTCAAACGGAGCTGGTCCAAGCAGGCCACCACCAGAGGAGGAATAGAATTTACACTGAGACCCGAGAGCCCCAAAGCCCCACGAGTACAGCCCACGGGCCAAATTTGGCTCAGATGACTCTGCTGTGCCTGAGGTAGGGGTGCAGTCCTCAGACAACAATTTTGTGCACCCTTTGGACTCCTGAAAAGTTGCCAGCGCAGCCCAAGGCTCAGCAAAGTTTGGGCTCCCCTGAGATAACCCAGCTCCAGGCCACGGTCATGCTAAAGGAGCACCGTCATCTACAGCACCACAAAAAATCTACCTACCTGGTTGGGCCCCATCAAGTGCACCCTGGTCTGGAGGAACAGAAATAAAGTTATAGCAAGCCAAGTTTCACACCCCTTCCCAGAAAGTAATCTTGAGTACGATTGCCACTGGGATGCATTTAGTTGCTCTCTTGCAGCAGTTCAACCCCCTCTACTTTGTCCTTCCCCCATGCTCCTCTCCAAAGCAACCAAGCAGAGGCGGTAACTACAACCCATCATTCCCCAGCCTTCCATTTGCAACAAATTCTGTACATCACAGCCCAATTTCTGGCCCTCACAGTCGTACTTCCCCCACCAACAAAATGGCAACTGCCTCACTGCCACCTTTAAAGGGTTAAATGCAACCAAATCTGGAAGTCAAGGTCCTTGAACACCCGCAGACGCGTACAGAGGACAGCACCATGCCATATAAATAACACACACAACAGCCTGCTTTGGAAGAAGCCAAAATTCACGAAGAAGAATACGAGGACAATTTAGATCTTCAACACAGCTTTAAAAAAACAAAAACAAAAACCTAATAGATTCTGAATAAAAAGATGAACTATCAATTAGGGGGGGAAAAAAGGTTTCTCTGTGTAGGGAGAAGGCTATGAGGGTGTTTGCTGCCACGCCCAGCCCCTTTCCATCGCTCCCACAGCTCTGTACTCAACAGACCCCAGTGGGCCTACTGACACAGGAGGCTGAGCAGAGCAGAGCTCTAGGGAGAAACCCTCTGTTCCCCCGATCCCCTGAGATACTCAGGCTCCCTAAGAAACTCTCCGTTCCTCTGATCTCATCTCCAAACATGGTGCAGAAGCTGGGCTTTCTTTGAAGGGCTCAATCCTGCAGAAGCAACTCATCCTTCTGTGTCACACAGGTGCTCTTTAGGAAGTTAAAGCCAGAAACGACATCCCATACAGCAGAACCGCAGGTGCCCTGCGTTAGTGGAGCCGACGAGCACGCGCCGTATGGGAAGGGACAAGGACCCGTGTCAGCAGAGCCCTCTGCTGAGCGCACTGGCCACCAAATCCACGCTGCAACACGCCTCCTACGCAAGCTTTGTGTGCTGCTCCTGCCTCTGCCTGCAACGGCAGCTACTGGTGCCCCAAGTCTGATTTTATCTCCCCGCATCAGGCACCAACAGCAAATCACCAACTTTGGCACCGCAGCCAACGCTAGCTACAACGCGGTGCAGGTGGGTTTGGTACGAGGCACCAAGAGAAGTATTCTCTGCAGTCCAGTAACGTTCCAGAAGGTACGTCCCCAGCTCTCCACCTCGCCTTCCCACTTCAATAGCAGCTCTCACTGCACGCTAGCATCAAGCCTTCTCTGCAAGGGCAGCCCCACAGGCTGCCAGCAATGGTGTGAGGCAGCAGATTTCCCACAAGCCCAGCAAAAACGTGCTCTGAGCTTCAGCAAGGCTTCCAGGCCACCGGTCAGGGAGTAGCAGCTGAAGCAAACCCCAACACCACTCTCCTGACAACCGCTGCACCACCCTCCAGGCTCCAGAGCAGCACCAAGTTCGTATGCCAACCACATGCCAAGCCCCAGACTTCTTACTGCAAAAAGAAGAAGTTACTCTGGAAAACGGGAACCCTGATGCACCTCATAGCTGCAGGTTTGCCTGTTGGCCGCAAAGGTGGCAGACCAGTATTTCTGACAGGGCAGAAGAACAAGGAGGGAACACATCACCAGAGGACTATCAAGAGTACTGCTCTTCCCACACATTCCCAGATTTCCAGTAGGAACTCCGTCAGACTGCTATGAACTATCTGCCATATTTCTGCAGTTCAGCCTCTGCTCAGATTCAAGGCCAAGACTACGTCACACTCGTCTGCCTCAGCGCCAAGACAATGGAAGCAGCACCCCTGCCATAGAAGATCAGCAGCAGGAAACAGAAACTCTTGAACTTAACAGAAGTGTGGGATAGTTCATCAACAGCCTCCAAGCAGAAGCCCATCTCCTCCAAATACTATGTGATGTAAGGAGAAACCCACATTTTGCAGAAGTGGTTTGTGCAGTGAAACCGAGCTGCCTCTGCTCCAAATTTCAGCCACGTATAAAGACAAATTTATCGGCTCACAAAAAGAGGAACTCAAGGTCAACAAGAGCACAACCACACAGAGACCCTCCACAGCCTCCAACAGATACTCCAGAAACAGGCACCCGAAGGCAGGCCTCAAAGGACAGGCAGTGTCACCTCTTTCCTTCAGACAAGCGTTACACCCCAGAACTAAAAGGAGCTGTCCCAGAACTAAAACATGCCAGTTCATAGTGGTGCCACTGTAATCCCTAGGAACCGTGGTCTGGAAGCCTTTTGCCCCGTCCTCCTGTGACACACAGGATCCCAGCCCTCAGATGAGACAGGAGCACAAAGGGGAACTTCCATGGAACTGCTGCACTATTTTGAAGTGGGAAAAAAAATAAGGAACAAAAACCCCACACTTTTCTGGCAAACTCTGCAAAACGCTTTTGAGTATTTTTCTTCCTCTTTAGGCCAGATAGTTAAGATATTCAAATGCAGCATGCCTTGAATTGAGACATAAATCAAAGCCAGCTAGAAAATGAGCGTGCTAACCTTCTGTAACCAAAACAGTATTTTTTCCAAATAAGTTTTTGTTTATTAACACTGCGCACCATCCCACAAGAAGCAATTACTGCTCTGACCACACAGAATAACCGTGGGACTTCAGCCTGAGGATGGGAACCAGCCTTCTGCTTTTGTCTCAAAATAGCACCAGCATCCCCAAATACATGTCCGGGAAAGCGCAAACAGAACTAGCCATATGCTTTCTGCTCTAGAGTGCACAGCAGGGAAGGACCCAGAGGAGAGAGCTCATAAACCAGCAGAACGGATACAACCCCCCCTCACCTGCTGCCATTTGCTAATATTTACAAGAGAACCTGGGTTGGAGCCACCCTGTTTCAGGCTCAGCATGGCAAACGTTCGGGGCACCTGGACGTGCTGACAAGCACAACTTGTCAGCAGAGCCAGATCCAAACAGTTCCATTTTAGTCCTCCGGTGAAATTTTTGACTCCTCAGGCTACTTCTGAACAGATTTTTCCAGATTTTCCCAGGCTGCTTGCCTCCAGTGACAGCCCAGAGAACATTACATTACCCTGTCTGATTCTCTGAACAGTTAAGGTTATTAATTATTGACCAAGAAAACTGAACAAACTGCTTCACCTGAGAGCCCAGATTACAAGTCCAGCCCCTTTAATCCACTTCACAAATCCAGGAGACGAGACACCAGTGAGTCTCAAAAACCAAGTGCCAGCAAATGCAGTACCTGGAGCTGTGTTTCTTTACTCACAAGAGGCTCAGCACTACATTTTGGGGGGGACTATCACACATTTTCAGATAAACCAGCTGCTAGTGAAAAACGGCCTGTAGTAGCCAACAACAGATGGCTCTTTGAGATGCTTCTGTGCTATACAGAGACGCACCAGGGCCAGAGCACTCACCAGAAACACAAATTCAAACAACGATGGGGAAGAGCTCCCTTTCAGAATGCATGCACGCCTCCCAGGCAGCCACCACATCACCCCGAAACCCTTCCAGGAAGTGAGGAAATTCTTTGTGAGCTATCCGGACATCTGTGTCCAACGGCTGCTTTCCAGCAGCGGCTGAGATGCAGCTCCCTTGCAGTGATACTCCATTCAGAGAGCCAGGAAAACAACCTCGGTGTTGCTACCTTAGAACAGAAATCCCACAGAAAGACCAACCCCGGCAGTGGACAGGGTGTCCCAGTCCAAGCTGACATTCCAGTCTTATCAATGTCTGCGATCTAAACACTCTGCTAAGCACTTGGGCTTTGTCTGGGGTGAGCAGCAGTACCATTTAACTCACCAGCTCCCAGAAGTTAACAAACATGGCTTTCCTCTACCATCTGCATTACAAATGCTCCAGCTGTTCCCAGTGAAACGGCAGGAGTCCACACATCTGTTCCAGCAGCAGGGAGACCAGTGCAGGCCCATATTAACCCCAGTCCTGTAGCTCCAGGACTTTTCCCATGGAAAAGAAGGTTATTAACACATCTCAAATCAAAGCACTTGCAGAGAATCTGGAAGACACAATGGCTCCAGCGCTCAACGCCTTGCCTGTGTCATCCTACGCAGCCAAAGAAGGACAAGGTTTCAAGTTTGCCATTATCCCTTTGTAAAGGGAGAAAGAAACCTCATTCTAGACGACAGCCCAAGAACGAAAGATGTCAGGACAACGCTCTCCAAGGCAAGAGCCCACATCTCTTTCCCCCCGGTCAGTCCCTGCTGCAGAACAAGCCTTGATCACGACTCCAGCGTGCATCTCTGTGAATTCACATGTGTGGGCAGGAACCAATGTACAGAGAAATGGCGAGAGGAAGGGAAGGAGGGGGCTACAGATGATCAGGGAGGAAGGGCCTCAAGTCCCAGTAGGCCGAAGAGGCTTTTAATCTTAAACAGGGAATGCAAGACAAACTGGGATGACCCTCCCCTCAGACTTACCATAGCAACCTAAGAACTGCCCCCAAGCGTCTTTCTCATGGAGGTGCCAGCAGCACATTGCTGGGTTAGTGCCATTAAAACGATACCGGTAAGACAGCCGTACAGGTGAAATCGGAATGCTTGCGACCCTGGATGATTGGGTCCTTCTTTGCAGAGGGCCCTGGGCCTCTTCCCCAGGGCAAGCTCTGGCCATTCAGATACAACAGAGAGCTGCCAGACCTACTCAGGCAGCTGAGGGAGCTCACCACTGTACTGTGACAGTACGATACAGAACCCACACCTCATGCTCAGGATACAGCCAAGGGCCACACCTAAAACCATTCAGCAAAAGTGACCAAGTTCTGCTAATAATACAATCCAGACAGCAAGATTCAAGAAAGAATGCAAGTTTAACTGAGGTCAATGGAAAATTGAGACTTCTTGCAAACATTTAAGGAGTTTGGTGCTCTCTGGGCCCGGCATATAGCAGATGCTCCCACAACTCTGTCCAAGAGGCTCTTCCTCAGCTCAGCTGCAAAGACATCGAAGGAAAAAATGGAGAGAAAAGACCATTACCTGCTACTTCCACAATGTGGTGCCTGGCAATATCATAGTAGGGATCGTCCCATCGCAGGTGAGTGACAGGCTCGGGGGAGCCTTTGGAGTCCTCTGCGCAAAACAAAGGAACAACCAGTGAGAAGAAGGGATCTGGATGGCTGTCCTCTGTGCCCTTAGCTAATTTACAGCAGCTGGCTCTGAGCTTTCAGTGCTGTTCAATGGAGGGGCTAACTCACTTGGGTGTGGTGCAACAGTAACGCATCTAGGAAGCTTTCAGATGGAGCTGAGGCTCTCTACACATGTAGAAATGACCACAGCATTGCAGGACAAACAATTCCTTTTTGGCCTAAGCCCAGACCCCAAACAAGGAGGATACTTACCCAATTTGGGAAAAGCAGGGACTTCATCTGATGGCCAGTTTTTGTCATCTATAGAGGCCAGTTTGAGCTGGCTGAGGGACTGGTTGGTATCATCCAAGTTCAGGTCATCCTGAAGCTCTGAGAGCGGGTCTGCAGCCATGGTCTCCAAACACCGCCGTTTATTTTGCAGCGTCTAGAACAAGGACTGCAGCGATTGCTGGGTGAGACACAGAGATCACAGTCTTCCCTCCCCAAAAGGCTCTCCCTCTTCTCACCAATTTCCCCCAAAGCCTGCCTTATCTTTACTTATCCAAAGAGCGTGCTTCCCCTCCCTCTCTTCCTCGTCCAAGCCAGAAGCACCAACATACGTCAGATTCTTTTGCGTCACTTGCTATCAAAAGGACATCGGGAGCCTACACCAACCCCCTCAGCGAGGCTGTTTGACCACAGCTGTGTCCAGACCAGTTTATCTCCCGAAACCGAAGTAGCAGCAAGATGTCGAGGAAGGCAACAGGCTATGCCAGCCCCTGCCCCATGCACTCACTGCAGCTAAGAGCTCCCGTCCCTCCGAAGGGCTGGCACAAAGCCCAGCTGTTTCCACAGCTGGCCCAGTGCTGGAAGCTTTCCCAGGAATCACCCCCCCTTCTCCCCATAAGGGAGGGCCAGAGCTGTCACCAACACCAGAGCGGGTGCTTCAGTGTGCTGGGATCTGCACGTAGAGGGGAATAGCTCAGAGCTTCTCAAAACAGGATTCCGTAGGCTGAGCTAGTAAGATGGGGAGGACAACACACGTACCACCCCAACCCCCTTGCAGCATCAGCCAGCAAATCCTTTCTACTAACGGCAGCAAGAAGTACAGGAACCATTGCTTTAATTTAAAGCCCTATTGCTAGAATGAGTATTTTTCACTAAAGCTGCCATACTACTGTGGAGACCAAGGAACAGAGAGGGTACAAGAAACACAACCGTGTTTGCTGTTGCAAATCTTTCTTGCCCTCATCTGGAACAGCAGATGTGTCAACGCCAGGCCTGAGCTAGCACAGCCCACGGCACCTCCTGAGGGCACTGATTCCTAGGGAGGACCCCCAGGAAACAGCTGTTGCCCCCTAACATCAGTCTGCTGGAAATAAGTGAGGAAAGCCCGGACAGGACAAACATGCAGCCCCGGACTGCATCACCACACGGTCCGTAATTCAGCGACCAACTGGCAGCAAGCCCAGAGGACCTGTAGCAAAACAAAATGACACCTTGCATCAGCAAGATTCGCTGTAACGCTGGTGCTCTGATGGGCTTGTGCCTGCTCTGCCTTACGAGGGGAGCTTGACTGTATGTACCCAGAGAAGATGATCAAGCAGCGACTCGGATGTGAGCACACAGGACAAGACCTGTAAGGGACCAAGCACTGGAAGGTGCCGCAGCCACGCTAGGGGCAGCACTCGAGACTCGGTGCGTTTTGAGAGAACAGGAAACTGAACAGTGAGCATGTGTCCCCTCCCCATATTGCTCCTGTCTTGCCTCCTGTCCTCCCTTATCTCTTACTCACCAGTTTACAACCAGTTTTCACTTCTCTCAGGCTCCCAGAGGACAGGGAGCCTTGCTAAGCAAATGAAATCAGATTCCCAAAATACAAAAGAGCAAGAGATATCTGAGCAGTATGGCAAACACACAGGGTCTGACCGCTGCAGCCAAGCAGAGGCCCAGGCAAAGTCACTCCCTTGCCCTCCTGCGAGGACCGAGAGCTGCCTGACCTCCTGTGCTCTCACAGGGGCAGGGAGCAAGCAATCAGGTTCCTCTGAACCATGAGCTCATGCTGGAACCACGCAGCAGCAAGGCCAAGCAACAACCAGCTCCCCACCCCTAGCAACTGCTCCGGTCTCTGCAGTAACGCCAGGCATCAACTCCCATGACTCAGAGAGCTCCAAGCACCCCCGCTGCAGCTCAGCAGCCCCAGCCCCGCACAGAGGATGCGCCCGCGGCCCCAGCACTCGCAGCTCCTGGGGCAGAGGCCCTGCCTTCAGCTGCTGCCACCGACTGACCCAGGACCCAGGGAGACACTTTTTGTGTCAGGCTCTGGAGGATGCCCCATGTACAGCATCCCCAGAGCACGGTCCTCAAGCACTCAGGGACCATGTCCAAACCTTCCCAGAGAGTGACAGTGCTGCCACGGGGCCAGCAAGACACCCAGCTTCCGCACTTCTCACTGCTTCGCTTCAGAGGCAACTTGCAGCACTTCACCTGGGCCACACGTGCTGGTTATTTGACAGCACTGGGGGACTTCCCTTTGGCATGCTCCTAAAATCAATCCCCGTGTGGCACCACGAGGAAGAAGGAAGTCACCAGTAGGATCCCTGCAGTTCCACACTGGGCAGAGCCCAGCTGATCTGCTCCTGCCAAAACCTCTGCCACCCCTGGAAGGCAGACCAGGGTCCCCAGGTACCTCCAGGTGCTTTTCACCACCAGGCAGGCAGCTCTCTTCCTTGGCTCTGGGTCAGTGCCTCATGAAATGTTAATGGCACGAGGATCCAGAGCAGGAGGCCTCTTAGATTTCAGGTTCTGCTTGTGCACCAGACTGTAGGTCCCAGAGAGCTCCAGAAGGCTTTTTGCAGAATTTTCCCCTGCCCTTTCCCAACAGTGCAAAAGACTCACCCACATCAGAACAGTTCAGAGAAACATAATCCTCCGAATGTTCAGGAACCAGCAGGCACCAAGAAAGAGATCTGGAGGGGAAACCTGCGATGTAAGAATCAAAAAGGATCCAAAACCAGGACAACCCTTATGCTAAGCTCCCTACAACCAGCACACACATTTTATTTGCCGGGCTACTCAAATACGGCCTGTACGCAGGACCTGCCATTGACCAGAAAGTCCATCCTGCATCAGGATGAGGGTGAAACACTTGCCAGAAAGCTGCACGTCACCAGACGCAATCCAAGAACCTCATGTTTTAGATAAACGTAATGACCAGATGCAAATTATACACCCTGCACAGCCAATCAAAATGTAAGAAAAACTATGTGCCCAGATTTAAAAAGCAAAAAATCCTACTTAAACATTTAAAAGCTCAAGAGCCACACTTGACATCAGAAGCATTTACTTGCTGCCTGGCTCTAAGGAGCCAACTGATTCCATTTTCCCAAGCGCTTTCCGCACCTCTCCTGGCTGATCTCACCACTTGCCAAGCCATCTGCTGCGCTCTCTACCAAAAAGACTTTTTTTTTTTTTTTTGCTAACAGAGACATGGTGTGGAACAGCACGTTCTGCAGGAGAGAAACCTCAGCCCCTCACAGTACAGTTTTCACACAAATTCTGAGCTGGACGCTCCTTATATAAGATCCTGCCAGAATTCACCTAGGAAAACAGTTCACCCATACCTATGAAGTCTTGGTAGCTGCTCCTCATACACTTTTTCACGCTCTCCTTTTTTTTTTTTTTTTTTTTAAGTCCAGTTGCACCACCTCGTCATCACTTATTCTTAAGCTGTATCTACTCCGCTGTTTCCCTTTCCTGTTTTCCTTCGAGACGTGCTGTTCATTCAGAAGCAAATCTGCACCCCAAAGTATGCCCGTGCGCATTAGCACACCCCAGGAAAGCACACCCAAAGCGAAGCAGCTCCTTCTCCCCGACCAATTAACAAAGCCAGGCTCAAACCAAACAGGAGCCCCACCTCCGGGGTGCTGATGTTATTTTTCTGACTCCACGAACGCGCAGAACCAGCCTCGAGAGCCGAGCTCCTGAGCGCCGAGCCCAGCCCCCCCGGCACACGCCGCCGTGCAGCAGCAGCAGCAGCAGCTGGGGCC
>VXAV01006656.1:158698-174882 GCA_013399715.1 Alectura lathami | reverse complement strand
GGGAGGCGGTGGAGCGCGAGGAGGGGGGGCTGTCCCGGGGTTACGGGGCCGCAGAGTGCCTGGCTCCAGGGTTCGCGCTCCTCCGATGCAGCAGCAGCTGTGTCGTACCACAGGCAGTGGCAGTTCGCCCTGTGTGCTTCTGCGCTTGTGCAGGGGATCCCCATGTCCCCGAGAAGGTGCCTGATGAAACCGGAGGGCTTGACGTCCCTGTGGAGGCTAGGAGGCCGGCCGCCAAGCGCTTCCATGGGCTGCAAGGAGAGGAAAATGCCACTCCCAAAGAGGAGCCGTGGCAAGCCGAAGCGCCAAGCACTGAGAATCAGCCCCTGGAGACCATCTCCGGCATTGAGGCCAATGGCCAGTGCAGGAAAGAACCGGACAAAGGCGAGGATGACAGGTCCCCAGCAGGAAAAGTGGAAAAGGGGCAAAAAGAGGCACATTCAGGAGACCTGAATCTGTCATCACCCTCAGGTGGAGTTCGACTCGGTGCTCGTGTGGCTGGCAAGCCATGCAAGGTGCATGCTCTGTCTGGCCAGGTCCACAAGTGGGACTGTGGTGCCAGGACAGCTGGGCAGGAGCGCCAGTGGCTCCGTCCTGAAGGACAGGATGTAGAGACCTGCAGGACAGAGAGCAATGCTTCCGAAGTCTCCAAACTGGCATGCCCAGCACATCCCCCAGAGGAGGGCCCTGGGGCACAGGAGGGCTGCAGGGAGCTGGTGGACAGTTTCTCTGGCAGCCCAAGCCCACCACCAGAAGCCCTGTCCCAGAAGGAGGCGGTCAAGTGCAGGTACCGCTGCGGGGAGCGCGGCAAAGCCTTCCTGCAGCTCTGCCACCTCAGGAAGCACCGCTTTGTCCATGCTGGCCACAAGCCCTTCCTGTGCGCGGAGTGTGGCAAGAGCTACAGCTCCAAGGAGAGCTTCAAGGCCCATCTGCTGGCCCACCAGGGCGTGCGGCCTTTCCAGTGCACCCACTGCGACAAGGCGTACCACACCAAGCGAGACCTGCAGGAGCACCAGGTCCTGCTCTCCGGCAAGCGCCCCTTCTCCTGCGAGCAGTGTGGCAAGGCGTTCGCACACTGCCCCTCTCTGCGCATCCACAGGAAGATCCACGTGGCCACTGGGACCGGCCCAGCCGATCCCAAACGATGTCAGTGTGCCCTTTGCGGACACCACCTGGCCAGCCGCGGCTCTTTGCGCAACCGCATGCACGTGCACACGGGGGAGCGGCCTTACCCCTGTCCCTACTGAGGCAAAGACTTTCGACGGCAGAGCAACCTCTGCGAGCACCTCCGGCTGCACACGGGTGAGAAGCCTTACAAGTGCCGCTTCTGCAGCAATGCCTTCCCCAAGGTGCCGGAGCTGCGTCGCCACCTCATCTCCCACACAGGTGAGGCCGGCCTGTGCACGGTGTGCAGCAAGGCGCTGCGGGACCCCCACACGCTGCGCGCCCACGAGCGCCTGCACACAGGCGAGCGCCCCTTCCGCTGCGAGCAGTGCGGCAAGTCCTACCCCCTGGGAACGAAGCTGCGGCGTCACCAGAAATGCCACCTGGCTGACAAGCCCTACAGATGTGGGCTCTGTGGCATGGGCTACACCCTTCCCCAGAGCCTTGCACGCCACGTACTCACCCACGGGGCAGAAAAGGACCCTGAGGAAATGACCACTGCAGTGGCCTCTCTTGCTGTGGACCTACCCCGGGCAGCAAGGAAAAGGCCTCAGAGGAAGAGCCGCCAAGAGGAGGCTGTGGCAGAGCCCACCCTGTTCATGGTGGAGGTGGCAGGGCCAGAAAGCGAGGCAGAGCTGCTGATCAGAGGTGCCAGTGGTCACTGCATCGCTGCTCACCAGTCTCAAGGCAGCCCCCCGGATCCTGGGGGGAGACCTGCCCAGCATTTGCCATCAGCGAAGGACGTTATTGAAATCACCATCTCCGAGCACGAGGACAAGTGCATTATTTTGCAGGACAAAAGGCTCGCTGAGTGACGGGGTCATCATCCAGGAGGGGGTGGGCTTCGGAGCGGTGGCTGAAGTGGTGGAGGTCGAGACTGGGATGTGACTATCCCAGCCTACCCTGGCTGATCTTCTGTACAGAATATTAAAANGGAACTTACACTGGTTCTTCTAAAAAAAAAAAAAGAAAAAGAAAAAAAAAAAGAAAAAAGAAAAAGAGCTCTCTGTGTCAGCAAGGTCCTGTGGCTCAGCCCCAGGCAGGATGAGCAGCCTTGGAGGTACCTGGTAGTGTAGACCTGGGTCCTTCTGGCAGCTGCCCCTTGGAGCTATGAGCCTACATGTGCCACATTTTGGGCCTGGTACAGGGAAGGCATTGTCTGTTGATAGGAATCGCTTATTAGAGAGGAAACCCAGAGTTTTACTGCTCAGTGCCGCTGCTCTGCCTGTTAAATCGTCAGCGGGTGACCGTGCACCATCAGGAAAAGTGTAAAAGCAGCAGCCTTGAACAATTCCTTCCTTTCAGGGTTTTCTTTTCCTACTTAACAGTTGCAAGCACGCACATGCAGATTGGGTTCAGTGACCTCTTTGTCTCCATCTTGCCCCTTTCCAACATCTGCGTTCCCCAGCAAGTGTTGTTTAGAGGCCTACGTTCTGAGAGCTTTTTGTGCCCACTGTGCAAGAGGAGGGTATGGCATCACCTGAGAATTGATAGCGCAGTTCCCTTTTGGGGTATTGGGAAGATAGCAGTGTGACAATCTGAGAAGCTGCTCTTTCTGGTTTCTACATCAAACTTTTTCCATAAGCTTTTGTGACCAGTTTGTAGACAAAGTGCTGGAGTCAGATTCACACCACCTCGATTTGAAGTAAGAACAGCTGGTGAATTCAGCTGGTAAACCACTGGATGTCCTTAATTTCAGCTACTTTCTTTCAAGTCGGGGCAGATGAGCCTGGTCTTTGCCCTGAGTGCTTGGAGACGGACCAGTGAAAGCACAGGTGTATGAGGGAGGGCTTAAATCTGAAGCTGCAGTGCTTTCTGCTGCTTTCCCTTTGGTGCCTATCCGAACTCTTGCATTTTTCAAATATTGACACAGCTGCAAAGTGTTCTCGCTGGAGCTGGGCTCATGCTTGCTACATTTGAAGCATGTGCCCTGTGTCACAGCACAACTGGGAGAGACCTGGAGCAACAGGGGGAAGGGAGGGGTAGAATCCAGGCCCCTGTTGCTGCTTTCTTGATTCTGAGGTAATAGGAGAGAATAACTCGGAGCACTTAGGAAGTGGCTGTGAGAGAAACACAGTTGTGTAAGCACCTGGCACTTGGCTATGAAGGTGCAGGCCCGTGCTGCACTGCACATAGTGGGCTATGCCTGAGGAGCCCTTAGGTGGCTCCCACTGAGCACCCTGTGATGGTGCCACCACCATGTCCCTGTCCTCAGAGAGAAGCAGCATGTTCTTACATGAACATCCTTTTGCTCGACAGTAGAAATGATGAATAGAGTTAGTTATTTCTAAGGAAATCCTGTCAAAACCCTGAAGACCTTGATGCTGGTGAAACTCAGCATGGATGGGATCTGCGCATCCGGCTGATGCTATGGAACTTGGGGTTCGCAACATCTGTACAGATGTAAGATGGTCTAAGGCTATCCCCTTTCTCATATTTCTCCCCTGTGTGAGGGGATGGGAGACTCACCCTTTGTGACTGTACCCAAAGCGTTACAGCTGGTGGTCAGGCGGTGTAACTCACTTCAGGAGCATATTCAGAAACACCCCAGCTATTGAAGCAGCAAAATGTTACAGAGCAGAAAAAAAAAAAAAAAAAAAAAAAAAAAAGCCCATGATAATACACCAAGGCCAATTCTCTGTGCTCTACTCCTTGGAAGTTAGAAAAGTAGTTACATACGAAATAAACAGTTGCCAAAGGATCTCTTCAACTAAATAGAAGAGTTAACCCCTATGGGGCAAGAGATCAAAACTCCCATCTGTGTTGAGAGCCATACTTCTGGGAGAAGCATCTTTAGGTACAGATGTTTAGCCTAGGAAAGAAAATAGCATCTATCACTCATGGGGTGAAGCAGAAAGAAAATCAAATGATAAAAAGATGCTTACACGAATGGTGAACAGAAGCAGAAGTTTTACATCTTCGAGGCAGGGAAGTCAGAGCCCATGGAGAGGAGATGGATGATGCATGCTGTCCTGCCACAGAGGCTAGGCACAAGGATGGGAAGAATAGAGAGGAGCCCCAGAAGCACATTACAGAACAAGAAAAGGCCTTAATGTGAAGAGCCAGCATTTTTAATTGCCAGCATCATTGTAGGACTGGTAAATGTCCCCGGATGAAGCAAAAAAATATATATAATTATATAGCAAAATCATTGTAAAGAAATAGCTGAAACCTAAGTGACAGATGAGTAACCTTGAGATAAAAGTTTCAGCAGTTACAGTTAACAGCCTAATGGCACTAGTAGGCGGGTTTGCCCCCTGCTTCACAGGGGAAAACTGAAGGACAGGAACTGAAAAAGCCAGTGACAGAACAGCTGGTTTCAGTAAAGTGTTTTTTGTGTAGTTTTGTTTTGTTTTGTTTTTTAAACAACAACAACAAGTATTTAAGGAACATAATGAATGTAGGAACGAGAACAGAAGTAACATTAAAGGAAGATGGCATGGCTAAGTGTTGGAGTTTCTTTACCCGCCCAATAACCAGGCTTACCGGCCAGATTCTAGCTTTGCTTAAACTTAAACCTAGGTAATGCATGATACCATTCACGTAAGGTGCTGACATCTTCCCTTCAAAGGACAAACAAGAAGGTGATAAAATGCTGTGCATCAATATAACAACTGGTTATTTAAGCTGCAGTATAAAGGTTGCCTGGTCATTATAAAGAGGAGACACAAGGAGATGCAGGAGTGGGAAAAAAAGAAAAGTGACTGAGTGCATTGGAAGCTCTTATGAAGGGAAATGCTCCAGTGATCCACACAGCAAGCTGACCTGAGCAGGGGCAGGCCTGTGCTGTGCCACACGTGTCACTTGGCTGCAGGCTAAACTTGGCTGGCTAGTGCTAGCTGGAGAGCCTGCAGTGCTTCCGCCTGGCACTGGTGATGAGGCCCCCACCACCAGGTGAGGCAGCTTATTCTTATGCGAACATCCTTTTGATTGACATGTGAAATGACAAATAGAGTTGTTGGCTTCCAAGAAAATCCTGTAAAAACCCTGAAGACCACAAAGCTGATGAACCTCAGCACAGACACTATCTGCACAGCATGCCATGGCCTGATGCTTTACTGTTTGGTGTTGCCAGCATCTGAAGGGACCTAAGATTATCTCATGCTATCCCCCTTTGCCTTCTAATGTTATCTCCAACAACGGCCATTTAAATCAATACCTTATGGACTCTGCATCCCAGTAAGAAACTGGGATCCACAATGAACATTTGCACTGGCACGTGTGTGTCCATCACTCAGCGCTACAACCAAGGATGGGGGTGGTATCTTGCGGTGATATTTCTGCCCTGCAGTCACATCCACATCGGCTTGCTCAGTTGGTGAAAGCAGCCCTGAGGTCATTTGTCACACCTGCATGTGACACCAAAACCAAATTCTCACACAGAGGGTAAAGAAACTGTCCGTGCTGCTATCCTCTTCTAGTCCGTCAGCTGCGCAAGTCCCTCTGGTTGCCAGCTGGGCTTACAAAAATGCGGCACTGTTTGTGCCTCCTCCCACAGCAAGGAGCGGCAGTGACTGCTGTGTGGGACAGCAGAGGCTTTGATTTCACCACACTTCCCAAATCCTTGTTTGTGCACTGATGCCTCCTTCCTGTCCCAGCCTCATTGCAGTCCCATGCGGTGTCCCACCTGCTAAGTAACACAGGGTGTTTCTAGGGTTGTGGCTAATCCTGTGCGCACACACTCAGGTCAACCTGGCTGTTCCTGAGGGTGTCCCTCCAAAATCCAGGTGTGGCGGGTGAGACCAGGGGATACTCCTGTTAGATGAAGGCGGGAGCCTCTGCAACTGCTCTTTGTACCCATGGCCACAGAGTCATTCCTGAGCCACCCTAATGCTAATATTTGCACTCCTTCTATGGAGATAAACATTACAGCTGTATCTGCTGCACAGAGGCACAGCACAAAACATGCTCCCTGCTGGCAGAAGCCACTTTAGTGCCATATGGCAGCTCTTGAGCCTTCCCCAACCCTGCCCTGCTTTCTGCTATTTTCTCAGCATGCCAGCTTTCTGCCTGTAGGAATTATGACGGCATCCCCAGCTATGGTAGTTCAGCTCTTGACTTAATCATTAGCTGATATCATGGCACCCAAATTACTCCTGACTCCCTGCTCCTGAAAGCCCTTGTTTTTCTGCATGTGTTCAGCATGCTAGCTCCTTCCTTGGCAGGGCTTCTGCTTCCTTCTGGGTGTACTTCAGTATGTTCCACGGGCGTGGGAAGAGAAGGGAGAGACCAGACTTCAAGCTGCTTCGCCCTCCTCCACTCCACACTGGGAATTACTACCCAGTGGGAAGTATATGCTGAGAGTGGCATTGCTGACCTAACTGGGAGGAAAATTTAAATTCCACATGGATTGCAGCCGGCACCCCTTCTGCTACTTGGCATGTGTGAGGGAGATGGAGGAGACTCAGACTGTCTGTTCTGGTGCCAAAATAGCTGGGGCTGAGCTGGCTGATAACTGCCGGGAGAGAAGACAACTGGGCTCCAGGGGGAAAAGGAATGGCGCTTGCAGCTAAAAACAGGCGAAGGACTGGGAATGGCTAGGGAGATCTTGCTACATGTGCGGCTGCTAGAGTACAGCCTCCAAGAAGATTTCCTGGCAGAGTACCGAGCCAGCCCAGTGGGGAGGCAGCAGTCATGCCAAGGGCTGTGGGGAGAGCAGGGCAGCCCTGAGGGAGCAGGAGCGAGCTGCTTGGGATGGGGCAGCTGGCAGCTGGCAGAGACCTCTCTTTGCAGGCTCAAGCTCTCCCTGTGCCCTGGGACAAACTTGTCCTCATGCTCCTCAGGCCATCTTCCCAGTTATAAAACAGGATGCTAATTTTAGTCCTGTGGGGGGGTTCCAAAGGCATTTTGTTTGGCTTCCACCAATCAAGTATGAAAATGAAGATGCCTCAAATGGAGGGAGAGATGCCAAGAGAGAAGGGTAAGAGGAGCCTCAGTCCTGCTGTCCCTGACACGCCATGACCTCTGGAGTCCTGTTTCTTCATTCTGGTTTAATATTAACCCAGTGGGGCTGTGACTCCGCTTATTCTGCTCCCTCTGCATTCCCTCTGCAGCCGGGGCTGTACAGCATGGCGCACAGCAAAACCAGCATGCTGCAGGGCCTGCTCCTTTCCAGCCTTCTGCACCTCACCCTGAGCCATGACGGAGGTAAGACAGCATAGGCAGAAGGGGAGTACCAGTGGGTGATGAAGGAAGGAAGATGGGCTTACTTCCTTCCAGGGGTAAAGCCTGTGGATGGTTCTCTACGTAATGCAGAAGGAGCTTCTAAAAGCTTGTAGCTGGGAGAGAAAGGGTGCAGAGAGCAGAGAGAGCACATCACTTTCCTGCGCAGGAGGATGCAGCAGCACCCAGCAGCTGGCAGGGAAAGGTGGTGACAACAGCTCAGTGGATCTCAGTGGATCTCGCAGGTCTCTTGGGTGATGGTGGAGAAGGGAAAAGTGGCTCAGAACAAGACCCTGCATAGCACACCTATGGGTCTTTTTGGGTTAGTTCCTCAGCTCACCTCTGCCTCTTCAGCTGTCCTTTATATAAAGTTTAGGTCATATACATCTATCTGTTCTAAGCATGAGGTTAGGTCCTCTCTGACCCACTGCTGTCTGGGGCAAGACCTGTCTACAGGTCTCGAATCAGGGTCTGTGACCATGAAGATGGAATTTAGGTATGTCTATTGCAGTAGTCTGAGACTGGCAAGATAGAAATTGAGTGGCTGGCAGACAGCAGTAGCAGGCTCCAAGCAAACAAGCCTCTACCTCACTGCAGACCAGCAAAGCAGCTTTGCCAAGGATAGCAGGGGATTCTTACCGCTTCTGTGGCCTAAGTGATGCCAACGAGACAGTGCTGCTCATCAGGTGTGGACCTGATAGGTCCTTGGCAGGGCTTCCCTTCTGTGTATGGTGAACTGGGGAGGCTGGGCTGGGGGATCAGCACACCAGCTGAGCATGACTTCTGGAAGCTGAAATGGGAGACACAGGGACCCTCCCACTGCGAGCATCCCTTTGACTGGCAGTGTTCTGACTCGGTAGTTTTCCTGGAAAAGGGGCAGGCACTGTCATTGCTCAAGCGCCCACGACGTGCCAACAAGGGATTTCTGGAAGAGATGATTGAAGGAAACCTGGAGCGAGAGTGCCTGGAGGAGACGTGCAGTTATGAGGAGGCCTTCGAAGCCCTTGAGACCACTACTGACACGGTACGTGACAGGGCACACGAGCGTCCCGCTGCCGACTCCTGCAGTGAGACCAGCAGGTCCCATGCAGCCAGGGGCTGAGGTCTTAGCATCCAATTTTGTGATACAAAGTTGTCGTGTCTGTGACCCAGGCAGAGCTTAGACATCCTTAGGGACATTCCCTCCTAGAGCCACTCCAGGAAATGCACCTCAAATCTCAAATTCTCTTCCCTCCCTCTCTATTTTAAACATGAATTGAAAAAAAAAGGGAGCCTTTTCTCAACCACCAGACAAGAATTACATCTTCCACCAGTTGAGCATGGTGCCACACACGTTTGAACTGCCACAGCCCCAGACACTTACAGTACAGCTGACTTAGCAAACAGATTTTGAGTGCAGGTGCCTCAAACCCTTTTGAGTACAGTTTGTGCTCAAAAAATAAATAAATCTAAAGTTGATGAGGTCATCTGATTAGAAAGGAAAGTAGTATGAGTGGAGTCTGAATTTTCTTTCTTCCCCTTTATTTCCCTACTACCCATTTCACAAATTGCCTAACTCCTCCATTGAAATGGCAGAGGGTAGACAGCCTTTTCCCCATGGCACAGTTTGTCCCTTTTTCTGGCTTCTAGACTCACTAACTCACTCTATTTTTTTTCTCCATTCTTTTGTAAAACACTCCTAGCTTGGGCCAGTATCAGTGCTGAATTCTACACCCGAGAATAAAACAGATGACCAGTTAGGAGTTCAAGCCAGAAAGATACAAGCTCTGCAAAGTAGAATTATAGCATTATAGGATCACTAAGGTTGGAAAAGATCTCTGAGGTCATCTAGTCCAACCACCAACCCAACACCACTGTGCCCACTGAAGTATTTCTAAAGCAATCGCTCTCAGGCTGCACAGAAGAGATGCAGATCCAAAGAATGGAGCAATACTTGCAAATGGTCTTCAGAAGTTCCAGATTCAATTTCTTGGACTTCTGCACAGCAGCACCTGCTCTGCTTCCCCTGCAGGCTGACGAGGGAGGACTGCTGTCAGCATCTCTGGCTTTTTTAGAAGTGATAGTTCTCTCTGTTAGTCCCGTTAGTTGCAGATCCACAGCAAGTGACCAGAGTCTCTCCTGGAGATGACCCATTACTTGATTAACAGCCTAACAGGGAGAGCAAATGTTTCCACACAGTAACCAGTTTTCTGGGTTTGCATCTCCACATTTGTTAGGGCTAAAAAATCTCCTTGGTGCATCCTGCCTGTTTCCTAGGTCAATACAGAGAAGACAAACACAAGGTGGAGGCTCAGGACAGACTAACAATCAAAATGCCCTTCACAGGATGGTACAGATACCTGCAGACACGAGGTTAATTTGTCACAGGCACATCGCTGTATTACAGTATTGTCTTTTGCTAACATGGGGCATAAAGCCAAGCACTCTATATGGTTGCAGGATAAAAATATGTATGTTGGGGGATCTATGATTATGAAAACAAGCCAAACTAGCCAAAACCCATTATTCTAATATTCCCCATTAGGGTTGGGGGCTTATAGATAAGGTGGTTTCAGATACTGAGGAGATCTGATACCTGGGTATTGCAATGGTACAGAAACAGGCATGGGTGAAGGTCCGTGGGTTGCCTTCAAAATGCTTGCCTATCTGGGGCAGAGCTGACAACAGACTTGATTCTTGAGTATGATGAGTGGGAATGTAGTTTTGTACCAGACTTCCTGCTTTGTTGGATCCCGTAGTATTTGATACCAAAAGAACTAGGTTAGTGTGCTCTGTTTGCTGTGATGAGGCATCCCACTGGTTTGAATTGCAGCAGACAAGCAAGGTCTGATGCGCTGCATCTCTACTCTTCAATATTTATGATTTTTGTTTGTTTGTTTTTACAGGATGCATTTTGGTCAAAATACCAAGGTAAGTTGCTTCAAGTCCTGTAATTGCTCTGCTGTCCCTCAGTGACCCACGCTGGAGGAACAGCTCCCTACCCTCCTATGAGAGCTCACTCTCCAGGACAAAGCACTTGTGTTTTGGCCCTAGATGATAAACTGGTTCAAACCACAATGCTTATTTAGATTCTTTCATCTAATGTGTTTCTTTCTTCTTATTTTGCTAGTATGTCAGGGCATGAAAATGTCCAGGACTGTTCTGGATGCTTGTCTAAAAGGTAAGAAATTCACTTGGACCTCAAGTTCCCAGATACACTGAGTGCCAGGAACTTGCTTCCTGCAGATTTGAGGGAAAAAAAAAAAAAAATCTAAAGCTGGTGAGGTCATCTGATTAGAAAGAAGAGTAGTGAGGGGAGTTCAAAATTCTTTTCTTCCCCTTTATTTCCCCACCACCCATTTCACAAACTGCCTGACTCCTCCATTGAAATGGCGGAGGGTAGACAGCCTTTTCCCCACGACACAGTAACGTGGCCCTGAGTACAGCTCCAGGCTAGAGTGGCCTCTCACAACTGCTCTGACCTGTGCCTACAGGCAAAGCAAAGCACAGTGTCTCAGGGCAAGCACTCTAATGAGGCAGAACAAGCTTAAGCCTTGTGCTCTTCTCATCTAATAGAAAGAATGCCTGTGCTTGTGAAGGCTCACATGTGTAGGAAAAGTTAAATGGAGTTGTGGGATGGTACCTCTGACCTTGAAAAATGTAACATCCATTTCCACCAGCCTAGGCTCACCCTTGTTTTGGGATTTTGACAGGCAACTGCTCTGTTGATCTGGGCCAGAACTATCGGGGGACGATTAGTTACACCAAATCAGGGATTGAATGTCAAGTGTGGACAAGCAAATATCCACACATACCTAAGTAAGTTCATCTCCTGCTTTCCCCTAAAGGGTTCTCCAAGGTGTCCTTCCTTCCTAGCCTAACCAGCCTTTTCTCACAGATTTAACGCCTCCATTAATCCCAACCTCATTGAGAACTACTGCAGGAACCCAGACAACAACGTGGCAGGCCCATGGTGCTACACGCGAGACCCAACGGTGGAACGGGAGGAGTGTCCCATTCCAGTGTGCGGTACGTCTCAGCACTGCACGCCAGCTCTTGTCTAGCAAGGAACTTTGCACTAAGACTGATGCTAAGGAAGGGGAAAGAATTAGCGAGGAGGGATCTTACACAACAGGGGTCACTTGGAGTAGAGGAGCTGCATCTTAAAGGGTAGAATAGGCTGAGACAGAAATATCATTGAGTTGCCCAGAGACCTGCCTTGGGCAAGACCCTCTGATGTAGTATTTTTCCAAGACTAATCTAAATCTAGATTAAATCTGGCATCAAAAGACCCCAGGAGTCTACTATAATTTTGCCAGCCAACAGCACTCTAAAATTCTGACTCAGCTGCCTCTAATTTGTGATAGCAATGAGCCATACTACTTTTATTGTCAGAATTGCTTCAGGACAAAACCAATGCAATCTGTGCTTGACTGCCTGCCTTGATATTTGCTCATACAGAAGGGTGCAGCTTGTTATAAGCTGCCTCTTCTCAAGAAGACAGAAGATGCCCTTCTCTCATCACCTAGCTTGACAGGATGGAGAACTCTCCCCCTACACCTGTTCCTACCCCTTTCCTCTCCACAGCACAGAGCTGTCTCCCCTGAACTTGGCCTCCATCTCGGAAGAAATTATAGGAAGTAGAGAACCTTCTCACAGCAGAAGCTTCACTTCCAAAAGCAGAGACCAGAGGCAATGACTCTTCTGGAAGTCAGAGAGACCATAACAATTCTGACCAAGGGGTGCTCTGAAGCATTAAAATCATTAACATTGCTCCAGTCTGCAATGTGGCAAACAGGAGAGCGGGATACTGCTCTGCTTTGGGATGATCCTTTGTACTGTCTCTGTTCATGAGATAGTTTCTCATAAGGCAGAATAACCTACTGTTACATGTGCAGTGATGTGACAAGAGCAGAAAAGCCTTAGTTTTCTTGCACAGCTCTTTTGTGATCAAGTTGTCATGAACCAACCTCACAGAGAGATAGCTCCTCAATTAAGGTGACTGCTGCTTGCTGAGTGACTGTTGTGCCCCAGGGTGGGGAGTAAAAGAGTCTCCCTTCATGTTGGGATTCCACAGTGCGCAAGGAGAAGGCAGCCTGAGGCCAAGCAACTGCTGCAGAGCAGACAACCTAGCGCCCACTCACTCAAAGCTTGCATCCATTAGGAGACTTGCAAGAAAAAGCATGGAAAAGCTGACGGGAAGATTTTTCTCTCATCATTAGATAAAGAAGCATTGGCAGAAACTAAACTTGCCATTTTAGTAGCTTATCACTGTGAAAGGCTCTCCCAGATATGCTTTAGTTATGGATTTGAGAAAAGGGCATTAGAGGTTCCAACTCAGCAGCACTCTGATGCTTGAGGTACCTACTCAACCCATGAGCTGGTTCTCAAAGATTCCCCACAAGGGAACACAGTATTGCTCCTCACCTCTTAGTGGCACACACAAGTGTGCTGAGCAGCACCAACCTCACCTTGCCAGAAATTTCATCTGACGCTGCGATTTTGCAGAGGGTTGCTATGTATGTGGGAGCACGGCAGGAGCTCTCAGATGTAATTGGATGCCCTGTGGAACTCTAAGCTTAGTAAACTGGCTCCAGCGCTACTTGCAAATAGTATTTTCTAGTGCAAAGCTATGGATTAAATCACAACTTTCTGCCTTTCCAGGTCAAGAAAGGACAACAGTTGAGTTTACCCCACGAGTCACACCACCAACCCCAGCGCAGCCTTGTGAGCCAGAGAAAGGCATGCTTTACACGGGGACCCTTTCGGTCACTGTGTCTGGGGTTAAGTGCCTGCCATGGGACTCAGAGAAGGGCAGAGCAGTGCTCCAAGATAAAACCATCTCCCCCGAGGTGAAGCTGGTGGAGAATTACTGTCGGAACCCTGACGCAGATGAGGAGGGCGTCTGGTGTGTAACAGAAGAACCACCCTACTTTGAATATTGTGACCTGCACTACTGCGGTGAGACACCTGGATTGGTGAGGCAGTGTCTAAAAAAAAAAAAAGTGACTAGACTGAAGGACCTGATGTGGGAGTGGGAGGAGGAGGCATGTGTCATGCATGTAAAAGTTCATTTTGTCCAAGTATCACATGTATATATAGCTGCTGCTTCTCTCAGGTGTGGTCTTCTCCCTACAAGCTGACACCGATGGGTAATGAGCATTAAAAAGAGCAATAGGTTTAAGACATCATTCCTTCCTCATTCCCACCATGTGGTGAAATGAACATCTACGCTGCTCTGAATGTGGAAACTACAGGCAGTAGGCCTTTTACCATGTTCATTTTTTTGTCTCTCTTAGACAGCTCGCTAGAGGATGAGAATGAAGAGTCGGAGAGAATGTCAGGACGTACTGTCTTTCAAGAGTTCAAAACATTCTTTGATGACAAAACTTTTGGTGAAGGTGAAGCAGGTGAGTAAAAACTCTAGATACAGCATCAGTTTGTAGAAAGGTTGCAGCTTCTTCCCACAGAGCACTCACAGTGCCTCCGAAGTACCAGCTTGGCAACTGCTGTCAAAAGCAGGGGTGGGAGACATTTAAATGCCCTGAAGGTCCATCAGAAGTCAAACTCCAGTTAGAACCAAGGAGCTAAGAAGCACTCTCTTCCTAGGCTCTTCCAACTTAGCATGCTGACTGCAGGCAATGTTGCTTCTGTGAATCAGGCAGAGTAACAAAAACAGACTGCCTACTTTTTCAGACTGTGGCACTCGTCCATTATTTGAAAAGAAACAGATAACAGACAGAAGTGAGAAGGAGCTGCTGGAGTCCTACATGGGAGGCAGAGTTGTGCATGGGGATGATGCTGAAGTTGGAAGTTCCCCCTGGTAAGTGTTCTCTCTTTATAGTAATTCCCCAGGAAGGACATCTCCCTTCTCTTCCCTCCCCCACTTCAAGCAGGGAGGAAATAAAAGGGCTGCCACATAGCGTGCATTCACTACCACTTCTAATCACAGATTCTGAGTGGCTGACAAGTAGCTGGAAAGAAAACTTCTGTCCTCTTGAGCTAAGCACACAATCCAGAGTGCTGGTGTGGCTCATGGTTCCAGCTTTACTGGAGCAGAGAGGATGAGAAGTCTTTGCACTATTACAAAGAATACATATCCAGTGAAGGTTGTTTTTTTTTTTTTTTTTTTTTTTTTAGAGGGTCGCCTCTGTGNTTTTTTTTTTTTTTTTTTTTTTTTTTTAAATCATCACAGCACAATGCACTTCCCTGCTCACTGCACATTCTGGTCTCCTTGCATGGCACCAAGACACATACAACCAGCCAAGACTTCAGTTCTAAGCCTTCCTCTTTCCTCATGTCTCAGGCAGGTGATGCTCTACAAAAAGAGTCCTCAAGAGCTGCTGTGTGGTGCCAGCCTCATCAGCAACAGCTGGGTCTTGACTGCTGCTCATTGTCTCTATTACCCACCCTGGGACAAGAATTTAACTACAAATGATATCTTGGTGCGGATTGGCAAGCACTTCAGGTCAAAGTAAGAGCCTAGACTACATGACAGTCAGTTAACTTTCCTCTTGAAGTAGTAAGGTACAATGAGGTTAGGATATCATTCAGTATCCAAGGAAACCCATAGTTAATGTCAAAGGCATTGCAGTACTGGGATTGAAGGGAGTTATTATTTGCTGGTCTTGCTGATCCTGAAAGTTGAAGTGAAAGGGAGGGCAGAACCCTGGAAGGTGCACTCCGTTGTCAAGAGAGAACATTGTCAGAGGGCACAAAGCACCTGAGGAAGCGCCAGAAACTCTCACTTGCTAGTCTACAGTGAGCCCCTTCCTTCACAACTATTTCAGATATGAAAAGAATAAAGAGAAAATTGTGCTGTTGGATAAAGTCATCATCCATCCCAAGTACAACTGGAAAGAGAACATGGACCGAGACATTGCGCTCCTGCACCTGAAGCGACCCGTCACCTTCAGCGACTACATCCATCCTGTCTGCTTGCCTAACAAAGAGGTTGTGCAGAGGTGAGACAGCTGTCCACGCAGTCCTACAAATACAGGCTGCGACAGCATCCTTTGGCCTTCATGGAAGACAAAAGAAAGATGTTGAGGCTATTTGCAGAGAAGGAGCTCAGAAGGAGAAAGCTGTTATAGTGCACTTCATGGTAATCCTGCTTCTTTCCACAGGCTGATGCTGGCAGGTTACAAAGGGCGGGTAACTGGCTGGGGAAATCTGAAAGAAACATGGGCCACTACCCCAAACAACCTCCCCACAGTCCTGCAACAGCTCAATCTGCCCATTGTAGACCAGGACACCTGCAAGGCATCCACCAGGGTTAAAGTCACTGACAACATGTTCTGTGCAGGTAAGTATACCTGGACACATTAACCCGACAGGACCTCATAACACAAGGCTACCTTCTGATAAATGTGCAAGTGCTCTTCTAAAGAAAAGCCTTCCCATAACTCTTTCAGCTTTCTGACAGCGCAAAGGCACAACAACTTAGGAATTAGGTTTGTAACACCATACTGTCAGACTAACTAAAATAGCACAATGATACCGTTAGGCATCAGCTGTGTGAGAACTCTGCACATAAACTAAACTTTTCACCAGCATGAGGAGCAGCTCAGCCCCTTCCTACATTAAATTCCTACATTAAAGGCCGCAAGCCTGCTATCTATCCTTCTTGACAGCCAAACAACCCATTCTCTACTAACTTGCCTCAACTTTTTGAGCTCCTGTTAATTCCTATGCCCACAACTCTCCTGCGACAGGCTCCCTCACAGATTAGTTACAGCATGTGTGAAAAAAGTAATTCCTCATGTTGTTAAATTGCATTCAATACATTTAAAGAGATGCACATCTATAGTCATTTATTGATGTCATATGCTAATTTATGGACCTCTTGCAGCTCTGTTATTTCTCTTTCAAGATGAGAAGCA